>PVIJ01020685.1:0-20375 GCA_004024925.1 Scalopus aquaticus | reverse complement strand
TTTCTTATTTGGCTCCCCTATATTTCTGTTATAAGTGAAACCATTTGATATTTTTCTCTTTCTTTCTGGCTTATTTCACTGATCATGATCCCCTCTAGGTCCATCCATGTTGCTGCGAATTGCATGTGTTTGTCTTTTTTGAATGCTGAATAGTATTCCATTGTGTATATGTACCACATCTTCTTGATCCAGTCATCTACTTTTGGGCATTTGGGTTGTTTCCATACCTTAGCTATTGTAAACAGTGCTGCAATAAACATGCGGGTGCATGTATCCTTTTGGATTAGTGTTTTTGTGTCTTTTGGGTATATTCCCAGTAGTGGTATTGCTGGGTCATATGGAAGTTCCATTTCTAGCAGTTTGAGGAAATGCCATACAGCTTTCCTTAGTGGTTGGATCAATTTGCATTCCCACCAGCAGTGTAGTAGAGTTACCTTTTTTTCTACATCCTCGCCAACATTTGTTGTTGCCTGTTTTATTAATGTGCGCCTTTCTCACTGGGGTGAGGTGGTATCTCATTCTGGTTTTAATTTGCATTTCCCTGATTATAAGTGATGTTGAACATTTTTTCATGTACCTGTTGGCCATTTGCTTTTCTTCTTTGGAGAAGTGTCTTTTTAGCTCTTCTGCACATTTTTTGACTGGATTGTTGGCTTTGTGGTGTCTGTGGTTTTTAAAGTGACGCAGGTAATTCCAGCGTGCACACAATATTGAGTCCCCTAGTTGTGGTTCTTTCTAAGTGAGGACCCAGACCACCAGCATCACTTGGTAGGTTGTTAGAGATGCACATTCTCAGGCCCCACACAGACCTTCTGAATGAAAAGCTATGAGACTGGGGTGCAGCGATCTGTTTTTATAAATTCTTCAGTGATTCTGATGCATGTAAAGTTTGAGAACCATGGGTCTTACAGTGTGCAGAGGAAATCCAGCATTTGACCTCATTAACTATAGGTCATCAGGACCATGTTTCACTTGGTCGGCCTAGCAAACTCCCAGGTGGGAGGCATTTGCATGCAAGCTGCAGATGTATTTCTGAGACCTGGTTTGATTCTTTGGTGAGATTTCTTCCCCTTCTGCTTCATTTAGCACCAAGGTCTCAAGATTCCTTACTGTCCTTTCTGACAGGCTAGTTCACTTCTTACTCACATCCTTGGGGTCCCGACTTAATGTGAACAGTCTTCCCTTTGATTCCACATTATCAGCAGGCCCTTGGGTTTGTCTCTTACTCCATTTCAAAAGGTGGTTTCTAGGTCACAAAGATTCAACTTGTACCCCTTGATTAATGTGTCTTGAGTGCTTACCTGTTTCTTTGTTTTCCTTCTACTTTTGGCCTTTTAGTGTTTCCTTAATTTCTTGCCTTTTAAATAAAAATATTTTAAAGTATTTTACTTAACATTTTTTTGTTATTTTCAGTGGGAAGAATATTCAGGATATCTTATCTGCATCTGCTAGACTAGAACAAAAGATTTTAATGATCAGTTTCAAACTACAGATTTATTAGAAATTTGACATCCAATTTACTAACTTAATCTTCATGGCAAGATTCATCAGCGTGCTTTTCATATACTGCCTTTCTGGTGGTTGGTGCTGCTTTTCAGCCCTGGTGTCAGATCTGGGACATAAATGTCAATGTCAGATCTGAGCTACCAAACACATGATCTTTTCCTGCCCTGTGATATGGGTGCAGTGGTTTCTTTACCTATTAGTGACTATTTTAAAGACTGAAAACTCCTTCATCACTGTGTTTAACTAGGGTGGCCTTCTTGAATGAAATGTTCACGCTTCTGTCTCATCAGGATAGGCTGGTTGATGTGTAACGAGGCCAGTACACTTCAGAGGCTCATCTCTTGCTGCAGGTCTGGGCCACCTCAGCCTTCCAGGCTGCTACCTCACAAGGAATCTCCATCCAGCAGGATGTTTTGAGGTTTCCTGGAGTAGGGGAATAGAGTTTGGAAAGCTGTGCATATACGTACATCGGTTCTATTTTCAGCCAATCAGCCAGAAGTAGTCACATGGCCCCACCCAACTCCAAGGGGGCTGGGAAAGTTTCTTATGTGTACAGGAAGGGTGGGGGACTGGGCAACACTAACACTGTCTAGCACTTTTGCAGGTTGACTCTGCCTCATTTCAGCATAAATGGTATTTATTCAGAGGAAATGAACAAGGTCAAAGACCCCAAGAGAGGCTTTGGAGCAGTCAGGACCTGGCAGCTTCAGCGTTCTGGAGCTGGACACTCTCGGAGTCTTGCTTGGGGTCACTTCTAAAATGAATGAGTGAACTTCACCTGTTCCTTTATTCTGTCATTCCCTGCAAGGCCAGATGTTTAGGTTGTGGCACCTAGCCTTGACTGAACCAGACTAGGGGAGGAAAGATGTTTCGAAGGGAGCAGGACCCTGTCAGATTCCATATTTAGATGGCAGAATGCATGTTTGTTGTCCCGCAGATGAAGCACCGTGCAAGACAGGTATTTCCCCAAAAGGGAGCTGAGTGGTACTAGGAAGAGGGCGTGGGTGACTGCTGACTGAGAAGTAACAAATTTCTTTTGCAGTTAAAATTACTGACATCTAAATAAATAAAAGAAAAAGAAGCCAGGAAGTTTATAAAGTTTGAGTACCTACTGCTTCCAAACTTTTTTATATGATTGTGAAAGACTATAAAAGAAATCTACTCATTTTATTTGCCTTTTCTGACAGTTCATTATCTTTAAGAGGAGGATTCCACCAGTTATAGGTTGTTTGGTTACATTTAGGTCTCAACAGGGAAGTGACAAGAGCAGTTCTTGCTTTTCCTCCCTGATTATCTGGTTTGAGGAGTTAGATGCCAATTACAGATGCCAGTTTGAGTGCAGTTACCTAACCAACATGCAGAGAATTAGAGATTAAAGGTTAGTCCACAGAAGATAATGGTGAAAGTATGTCCAGGTGTCACCAAGACATGCTTCTTTCAGACAGCCTTTCAAACACATTTCAGTGATTAAGTACAGAATAGAATCTTATTTTTTTCAGTTTTATCATCTTTGTGCTCCGTGCATCATCAGTCTTCCCTTCTCTGTCTACAGCTTGCTTGCTTTCTCCCCCTCCCTCTCCCTTTCTCCTCCCTCCCTCCCCTTCTGCTTCCTTCCCTCCCCCTCTTCTCAATTTCCTTGTGAAAAGTAGGAATTGAGGTTTCATTCAAGTCTACAGATGTGATGTTACTTGGCAAAGCGTAATCAGAAATACAAGATCCAAATGACTGTAAGATTATACCCGAATAAAATTTAAGAAATGTTTGTAAGATTTCTAATGCTGTTATTTTGTGTGCCCTAGCTATGTTTGTGTCATTGAAAGTGATGTACTAAGAAAGAAAACTGTCCTCTATTGCAATTCTCTGTTCGATTGGGATTATGTAATGCTGCTTATTTAAGGGGCTAGGAAAGAGTACAAAACAGAATCTAATTTAAAAGATCCTGCTGTTGTAATGACTACTGCATCATCTTCCACTGGGAGCAGTTACCCAGGGTTTAGGAAATGTCTACTTAGTAAAACACTGACCAAACAGGAAGTGTCAGATACTTTCTGAGTGGAGTTTAAGGCTGAGGTGGCCCAGACCTGAGTCAGTTTCTGTTTGCAGTAACTAATTGTGTACTGTGTAACACAGACATTTAAAAAACTGTATTTGAGGATCAAGAGCAAACACATTATATCTGTGTAAGTATCAGAATGTTAGTTTTATAACTGCAGAACTTCTTGCCTTTGTATTGTTAATTTATCGTTTTCTGTCTTTTCTGCCTTTGACTTTAGAGACTCAGTGCAGGGTACATGCGATTGAAGCACATTTGACCTTTTAATGTCAATCTGATGACTTCAGGTAGAGCCAAAAAAAGGCCCAACAACATCTACTCAAAGTAGTTTTAAAGTGAATTTTGAATTCAAAGTAGTTTGCAAAATAGCAGCACAATCTGAAGTTATTATTTGTATAGCTCAATCAACCAAGCAATCATGCCTGTGGTCGCAGAGGACAGTTTCCATTAGGGTAATAGAAACAGTAATGGTGTAGATATGTCCCAAAGCATAAGGATTTTTGAAATAAGAGTCCTCAAAACCTCTTCATTTTCCTTGACTTAGGTTTTTAAAAATAATACTCAATTTTACCACAATACTAGAATATTGATCCTCTTTTTATCTCTTTTAGTTTCAATGTTTGAAGGCAGGGTGAATTTTTACAGACTATAGGGAAATTTGGATAAGAATGATACCCAAATATTTCTTGGACTTCTGAGTTTAAGGAAGAGCTAACCAATATTTTACCCTTTTTATTCTATGTTTAGTATTGGCATTTGAGAATGTCGTTGTATGTAGGTCAACAAAAACTTATTTTTCTCCTTTGTAGTTATCATTTATGTGGTATAGCTGTTTTTTATTATAATCTTCCTTCTTTATATTAATAGCTTTAAAATTAAAAAAATGACAGGTGGAAATCTATACAAATAACATCAGAGCAATATCATCTGCTGTGTACTGGTGAATGCTATCCAAAGGTAACTTTTGCACATGAGATGTCAGCTTGCTCTCGCATTACTGGCATAGATTATAGGACCTTGCCTACTTACCTCTATTACATGCCCATCCCCGACCCTGCCCCTGGCAATCACTCATCTGTTCTCCATTTCTATTAAAAAAAAAAAAAAGGCCAGTCTTGGGATTGGCTTTTTTCATTTAGCATAATTCTCTGGAGATTCATCCAGGTCACCTCATGTGTCAGCAGTTCTTTTTTTATTGCTGAGTAGTATTCCGTGATGGCTGTACCATAGTTTAGTTTACCATTTGCCTGTTGAAAGACATCTGGGTTGTTTCCACCTTTGACAACTGTGAATAAAACTGCTATAAACATTGGTGTGTGGTTTTTGTCTGGATCAAAGTCTTTATTTCTCTGGGATAAATCCTCAGGAATGCAGTTGCTGGGTCCTATAATAATAGCATGTTTAGTGTTCTTTTTTTTTTTCTTTGGCAAATGTTTTCCGGTGTGGCCTGTACCATTTTATATCCCCACGAATAATGTCTAAGTGATCTGTTTTCTCTCTATGCTCAGCAACATTCGTTGTCACTACTTTTCATTTTCTGCCATCATCTAGATATGTGGTGATAGCTCATTGTGGTTTTAATTTGCATTTCCCCTGGCACTGATGTTGCTGAACATCTCTATGTGCTTATTTGACTGGTGCCAAGTTTATTCTTTACTTAGCCCTAAATCCTAACTAAAGGCTTTATCCTATGCTTTTTTCCCCTACTAGTTTTAGAGTTTACTTTTAAATCCTTGTTCCATTTTGAGTTAATTTTTTTTTTTTGTATAAAGTTGTTGATTTTGGTTGAGGTTTTTGTTTTTCTTATGGATAGCTAGTTGTTCCAGCACCATTTGTTGAAAGGGCTGACTTTCTTCCATGGGATTGCCTTGCACTTTTGTCAAAAATCTTGACCATGCTGGTTTGGAGTTTTTTCTGGAGTCTCTGTTCTGCCCCTCTCACAGTGCCACTGTCTTGACAGTTGCTGCTACATACTAAGTCTTCAACCACTTCATTCTTTCTCAAAATTCTTTTGGTGGTTCTTTTTCTCTTGTTCTTCCCCATAAGTTTTAGAATAATTTTGCCAATGTCTAGAAGAAATCTTGCTGGGATGATTTCACAGGTGTGTGCATATGGCATCTGTATCTATTGTATGCTTTAAATATGCAGTTTATTGTCTGTTAGTTATAACTCAATAAAGCTGTTTGAAAAAGTACCACAGCAAGTGAAATAACTCACTCCAACTTGCCTAGACTCTTTTACAAAATGAAGCCATGTTTGGGTATAATTTCTGTAATTATATCTTTGTTGACAATGAGAACTGGTATTATCTATGCCCCACATTTTGAGTCACACTGTTTTAGAGCAGTGCTTTCACGCTATTTTATATACAATTTTTTCTCTTTCAGAATTGAGCCATTCTGTAGGTATCATACTGAAACTATCTACTTCATAGTCACACTGTGGTTTGATTCACTTATATTCTGCTGTATGGATTCTGGCATTAGGGGTATGTGATCTTCTTAGCATGGCTCCTAGGAAAATAACTAGATCTATAAAATTTTGAGCTGAATTTAAAAGAGAATCATGTTGAAACTTTGGTATAATATTCTCACCCTCAGATCTTTGAAGGGGTCATTTATAAGTTTAATAATGTGTGAATATTTCTCAAGCTGGGGCATGACGGCGTCTACTCGGGATCTGGCAACGTGAAATCTCTGTTCACATCCTGGCTGTCCAAGTGAACAGGATGGCATGGGGCCAGTGGCAGGGCTTTTCCCAGCCTTGGTTTTCTGTCTGTAAAGATAGAGCAACAATTGCCCTCCCAGTATCAATGACACATAGGTGTGTGTGCTCGGTGCTGTGTGTAACTGATAGGTGCTATGTATATGTGAGCTTATTGCACTGGGTATATGTTTACCTTCATCTGAGAGGGTTATTTTTTTCCTTCAGGAAATAAGGTCCATATTTTGAAAATAATTTGGAAACTAGTTCTTAAAACTGGGAGGTGAATTTTTTAGTGTGTCTTGCCTTTTAATAGATACAGGTGGAGGAACTACGAGATACACGTGAAATAATACTTTTTTTCTCTTTTTAGGGAATTGCTCTCTTAACTGAATTAATTCGGGAAAACTTCAGGAACAGCAAATTAAAACAGTGCCTTTTACCAACCCTTGGGGAGCTGATCTATCTCATTGCCACCCAGGTGAGACTGTCTGATTAACTTCATTGCTGTTTGCCATGTTCTGACGTATCCTAACTGACAAGTATTAATATCCTATAAATGTTTTTTTGACTTTGCCCCTTAGAGCATGCCTAAGGAACTTAGGAGAAATTTTACCTTTGGGGGAAGAGAGACTCTCAGTCTGTCTCTATCTCTAGCTGTCTATCTTCTTCCCTTCCTCCTAGTGCCTCTTTGCCTTTAAGATCTAGGAAAAATCTCAGGCCGTATTTTAAGACTAATGGACGGAAAGCCCCCAAAGTACACCCTAGATTAGTGCTTACTTAACTCCTTCAGGCATGAAGAAGCCATTGGTTCTTCCACTATACATGCACCATTTCAGTTTGAAAATCTACTTTGTGCAAGTGTAGTTCTTAACATGGTTGTGAGAATTGCAGAATTTGACTTCGTATTTCTAAAGTTACAATATGTTGCTGAATTCAACAAAGGAAACAAGATTTTATTAATGTGGTTTTATAGAATATAATTGAATAATAATAAGACTCTGAACTATTTCATGTGATACTCTGAGAGTTTCAAATAAGTACTAGTAATAAGTTAATCAGGAAATTCTTTCATTGAATTTCTTAAACTTTGGTTCTAGAACTTGCTTAAATTTCCTATAACCTGAGTGTCTTTAGTATGTAAATTAAGCTGATTTTCCGGACAATCATTGTTTTAGTGCAACAACCATAATTGTTATAAAACAGTTTTTAAATCACTTCGTTCCATAATTCATAGTGATAGCTGGGTCAGCAAATCTCCTTTATTCTTCCTTTTCATAAATGTCTTGGCTATTCCTGGCCCTTCACATGTCAGAATAAATTTTAGAATCAGCTTGTCCAATTCTCCAAATCATCATTTAAAAAAATCTGCTTTGGCTGTCCAGACCAATTTGGGAAACACTGATACCTTTGATTTTGAGTTTTGCAGTTCATGTTTGAAATTGAACTGGACTGGATACTGATTAAGGAAATATTGCTATATTTAAGGTGTTTTGTCCTCCAATGCACAAAATGTCATTTCCATATATTAAAAAAATTTCACTAAAGTCACTTAATTCTATCCATAAAGTTTTTTGATACCAATCTTTGTTTTTTGTTTTTTTTTTCCTCTTAGGTGATTATGTATTCTAAACTAGAAAACTAAGACGTAAAGAAAGGTATATGGGTAGAAACCTCTTTCCAAGATATTTTGTTCCTTTCCATCTTGTTCCCCAATAAATAACTATAATTACTTTCTCTTATTGAACAGTTACTTTGGTACCTGTGAGCAAATAGAAATATATATTATTTTGTTTTATATGACAAATAGAAACTTTTCTTGTTCACTTAAGAATTATACACTATTAAGAATAGTGCATGGAGATACAGACACTGAAACTGTTAATGTGTGTCTTTCTTAATTAGTATTCAGAGCCCTCTCCATTCCTACCAGCCTCTCTCTTTGTAGTTGAACATTCTCTTGTGTGCCGAGTTTTGTGAAAGGTAGTTCTCCTTTGCAGTTCTTTGCTCATGTGATTGGAGAGTGTATTTCTATTTTACTTTCACCTTGGCCCTCAAGGCCTTGACATCAAAGCTCAAATTTACCAAGTCTTGCAACTCTCAGAGTAAAAGCAAACTTCCGTGCTCAGTTTATTGCTTCATGCTTGCAGTTGTCTATGTATTTTTGTTGTTGTTCTAAGAGCATGAACTACAGTTGGTCATTGAACAGCACTGGTTTGGATTGTGCAGGTCCACTTATACACAGGCTTCTTGTAAACAGACAATATGAAATTTACGGTATCGAAGAGTACATCCGTTACTGTGAAAGTATTTTTTCTTCCATATGACCTTCTTTTTTTTTTTTTTTTTTTTAAAGATTTATGTATACATACAAGCTGGGGTACAGGCCAGAGGCGTGGGGCGGCAAGAGGGTTCACCAGAGACAGAGTGGGGAACAGAACAGACAGATCAGAAATCCACTGCTGAGGGGAGCAGCGGGCGAGGCAGGAGAGGTCTGCCGCACCATGTGGGAATCTCCCCAGCTGGGCGCTGAATTCGTGTAGCCGCTGCCGACAGCTCCACAGCGCAGCGCTCAACCGCTGCGCCAGCAGGGAGGCCCCCATATGACCTTCTTAATAACATTTTCTTCTTCCCAGCTTCCTTTGTTGCAGGAATATAGTATATATTACAAATAACATACACAGTGTGTTGATTGACTGTGTATATTTTCAGTAAGACTTCTGGTCAACAGCAGGCTTTTAGTAGTTTTGGGTGGGGAATTTAAAGTTCTAGGCAGGTTTTTGACTGCTTGGGAGTTGGTGCCCCAAAACTGTGGTGCCCCTAAACCCTGCATTGCTAATCAGCAATTGCTAATTGCTAATTGCTGTATCAATTGTGTCTGGTTTAAATGGAGAGAACAGATTGGAGAATGGCGTAAGCAGATTCAAGAACCTAAATGAGAATAAACAATATAGTAATACAAATAGGGGTGAGAAGTGGCTGTTTCAGGAAGAAGAATGGTCAAGGTGGCTGAATGTAGTTTAAGGTCCAAGAAAAAGGACTAAACTGAGCCCAGTGGATTGACTGACATGAAAGTCCCTGTAACTCAACAAGAGCTGGTGTGTATATTTATTTAAGCTGGCATGAGGGAGCAAAAGTCAGATGGCAGCATGATGAGGATTTATTGGGAGTTGGGGGAACAAAGTCAGTGGAAAGCAAGAATGGTGGTGAAAGGGGAGGAGGAGCATGGAGCCACGAGGCCCCGTTTTGATGAGAGACAGCAAGCCCATTGTAGTGGAGCCAGAGAGGATCCATTGGGGACAAGTCATTGAAAACCTGGGAGCAATAAGGGGTAGTCCATTACCTAGTGACCCTGAAGAAGGCAGGATGGGAATGGGATGCCGAGCCCCTGTGGAAGGGGTAGAGGAGTCTGTCTTGTGACGACCATTGGGTATGTGTTGATGACTCCAGGTGTGGGTAGATGGCTCAGTGGTTCCAATGTCTCTGTGAAGGAGAAAAGTAGGGGAAGTGGTTGGAGGGTCTCAGATGTGAAGTGGAAGGGCTTGGTCAGAAAGGGAAACTGGCCTGGAGCGTGATTGAAGGCCCCTGGGGTTGCTGACTTGAAGTCACTCAGGACTCTCAGCGCCTCTCTGAGCCCAGCTGCCTGAGTGCAGGCCTGGAGGAAACAAGCCTCTGGCTCCTTCCAAGGTCTGAGTTGCCCCAAAGAAAATGGGATCCCTTGTGGGTGAGGGGATGGGGGGTGGGAGGGCGTGTGTCCCTAAGGCTCTTGGCAGGAGCAGTTAAATGATAGACCAGGATCTAAGTGGGGGAGACAGAGTAGGTGGAAGAACAGGGGTGGTGCTGGGAGTACAGTTTTAAATGGGTTACAGTTCTCAACATGGGTATTAAATATATTTTGACTGCTAATCTGCCAATTTTAACATTTTGATAATCTTAGGGAATTATTTTCTCTCAGCAGAACCTAATTTCTTCTGTTTAAAAGATTAACTTTTTTCTGCCTTTCTGTGTGGCCTCTAATTTGTATTTAATTTCATTTGATAGGCTGCAGCAGTGTTCTCGTGTCTATTACCATAATTTGGTTCTTCTGTGAGAGAATTATTGCTGATGTCATTAAAAGACGCACATCTGCTCAGCATTTTGCTTATTTCTGTTTAGCACGTTGTCTTCCTAGGTCAGACACTCTTTTACCTGTGCCTACGGGTCATCCTCAGATGTTATGCCAAGCTGGTTATTCTGTGTGTTCAAATCATTGCAGATAATGCAATATCTTTTAAGTAGCAATGTCTGTATTATCCCCTGCAGTTGCCCGTAGAGTGGTTTTTCTATCAGTTGGATCCTACTGTCAGTTCTTTTCACATAGCCGCTGATGAGGGGACCTTGTGAATAGCACATATGCCAGAGAGAGAAATGGAAGAAATACCCTGTAGGTGCCATTCAGTGAAAAGACACCAGGTCATAATTGTCAGGTAGTAAATAGTTCTTTAAATATAGCAGTAAGTGTTTTAGATAGTTTGTGTACTTGAAGCTGTGCCTTTTTCTTGAAATGGTTAATATCTTTTGTGCTGTTCACTACCTCTTCCTTCCTTCATTTTTAGGGAGAGAAAAAAAGGAACCCTAGAGAATGCTGGAGTGTTCCCTTGGCTGCATACACAGTGCTAATGAGGTGCCTTCGGGAAGGGGTAAGGCTCCTTTGTTGTCCTCTGTAGATGCCCGCAATTGTAATAGCCCTTCAGGCACTGTGTGAGGATTGTAGCCTGCAGCGGTATGGGAGCTTGTCAGCCAGGCATTGCTCCTGAATTTAAATAATCCGACAAGCCACCCTGAGCTGTGACTTATGGTGGAGCAAGTGTAAAAATGCACTGGCTTTCTCACTCACATGTTTAGATGTCTTGCTTTTTAAAAGATGATAGCAAGCAGAAACAACGTAAGTGGCTTATGAAAACATATTCTTAAACCTCACCACTTTTAAAGTTAAGTGTAATCAGAGAATTTCCCTCCCCCCCAAATGTGCTATGATTATCTTGTCAAGTTGTAGTTTTGTAGTTGGTTTAGAACAGGAGAGCTTCCACTGGCATCCACTGATTTTAATATTAAGTAGTATTTATTATGTGATGTGATCTTTTGATTTATTCACATCATTTCTAATGTTAGCGCTAATGGCCAAAACCATCCCACTGGTCAAACTCACCAATGGGTAGGGTGTAGCTTCTGTGTAAAAGGATCGTGTAAAGGATTTTGTAACTGACCTAAAAGGTTGGCATTTTCTGTTTGCTTTAAACCATTTGACATTGTTTCACCCAAGGCAAAGCCATAGGCTAAAAACATTCCTGAAGGAATGGAAAAAATATGTCACAACAAACATCTCCTTTTTGAGTTCATCATTTACTGTGTTGTATGGTAATGGAACAATGTTCCAAGAGTAGTCAAGCTCTCCAAGGTTTCCCCTGCTGACCCAGAAATGAAGTTTGAACACTTCCTAGCCTGTGGGGTTGAATACATAGTCAGTTGTCATTATGGGATATGAATGAAGCCAGTCAATTATACGTTCTCAGTAACATGAGAATTAAGTCATGTTTGTCTGTCCTCAGAAGACTTGTGGGTTTCTCACTTAAAGGCCTCGGAAGTAGGCATGTTTGGGGAGACACAGGAAGAAGGTAGAATTTCTATTTACACACAGACCCCCATCTACTGTGGGAGATAAGATAAAAATATTAGGTAGAATATGTCAGCAACATAAATGCCAAAAAACATAATGTAGAAACTGAAAGGAGAAAGTAGACTTCTAGGAATTCTTTTAACAGTCTGTAATAAATTTAAAAAACTTTGTATCTTTAAGTTTTAGAACTTCCAATTAGGATGGTCATCTTTTTCTCTTTTTTATTATTGTTTTTTTGGATTTCCTCTGTTGAAAAGTGATTGTCAAGTCTTTAGCCAACTTTCCCCCCCCCCATTGCTTAGTAGAGATTTTGACCAATTCCACCCCAGCCTTTTATTATAAAATGTTTTAAATATTAGGAAAGGCAAGAAAATTATAATGATAACTTTTATTTCTGGCACCTAATTTGACTAGTTTTTATCATTTTACCTGCTTTACTTTGTTGTGTATATGTATATAGCCATATGTATGTGCATTTGTTACCCATTTATTAATTTGTTTCATTTTTTTCTCTGTCACACCTAACTTCTTATTACTGTAACATTCTTCTTATAATTTATAAAAGAATTTATAAGAACAATTGCAGATGTCATGGCACTCTGCCCATAGGACTATTTTTTTAAAAAAAGATTTGTTTATTTATGCACACAAGCTGGGGTGTGGGGTATGGGTGAGAGGATTCACCAGAGACAGAGTGGGGAGCAGAACAGGCAGATCCACTGAAGTACACTACTGAGGGGAGCAGCGGGCGAGGCAGGAGAGGTCTGCTATGCCATGTGGGAATCTCCCTGGCTGGGGATTGAACTTGTGCTGCAGTATCTCTGGATAGCTTCATAGTGCTGCAACTTAACCCGTTGTGCCACCAGGGAGGCCCAAGACTTTTTTTTTTATGTATTTCAGATATTAACCATTTGTTGTTTATATGTATTATAACAGATACTTTCTAATTTATGGTCGTCTTTTTATTTTCTTTATAGTGTCTGTTGATAAGAAATCTTTATAATTTTATGTAAATTATCATTCTTTATAGTTTGTGTGTCTTAAGAAATGCTTCCTCCAACATCAGGATGTTTTATTTCATTTTCTTAAAGTTTTTGTATTTCTCCTTTTTGTCATTTAGACCTTGAACAGTTTATAATTGTTTTGTGTGTAGTGCAATGTGTGTGTTCAGTTTTATTTCTTAAAAATAGAGATAATCAGTTATCCCAGCCTTATTTAATGAAAAGTCCATCTTTTGCCCACTGCTTCACAGGGTCACCTCTGCCTTGTCAGTGCACACGCCTCTTCCTGGCTCTCTCTGTTATGTTGGCCTGTCATCTATCTTTGTGTCCTGCTATCTAAATTAATAGTCTTTATTGTTGGATTTTTTTTTTTCAATGTATGGGGAGTTTTTCTCTATCAATGTAATCTTTTTTTATGAGTTTCTTGTTTTTGTTCCTTTCCACTTGCATGTAATTTTTAAAGTCAACTTTTCAAGTTAACTGCTGGGATGTTGATTGAAAATACATCTATAAACTTGTGTAAATAAGTTTATGGAGAACTAATTGATATTAGTAGAAAATGGAAGGCATAGTCAGTGAAAACACTAATACTAGGAGAATGATTGATTTTTCTTTTTTAAGTTCTTTTAAGTTCTTTTGAGTTATCGATGACCTTCAGCTAATGCTTTTATTGTCCCTAGTTGAAGTTTTAAACTTTTCCTTGATTCAGGGCTGTTGATGAAATGGTTTAAATTTATTCAGATTGGTGAGATATTACTGCCTCTTGTTAAAATCATAAAGTTGCATTATCTTAAAGTCTGTCCTTTTTCTCTTCTTTTAAAAAAATATGGTAAAATAGAATTTTATATATAATTCATGATTTATTTTAACCATTAAGTACGTTGACACTGGTGTGCTATTTCTGTTAAGTATATTGAGATGTTCTTCTTGCCTAACATACTGGATTCTTTTTTTTTTTTCCCATATCAAAACTTAGTAATGCAACTTGTTGAACATGGGCCATTGATTCTGGGTTTTGTCACTTTTCCTTCTTTCTCTAACCTCTGCATTAGGAAGAACACAGTCTAGAAACTACTTTTAATTTTATATGCAGACTTCTCAGAAATCAGTTTTAGTTTTAAGATTGTTTTTTTGTTCATTATGCATAGTTTAGCCAGGGAATATTGATAAGTGTTCTATGAGTATGACTAAGGATTTTCTTGTAAAAACCACTGGGATACCTTGGGTTAAATGCATTTGAACAGTTTTATTTGCCTTTTCAGGTCTTTTCGTTCTACATCTACTTGAGGGAATATCGTATGCCACATTTTCAAAGTTATTTGGCCACAGACCTAATTTGTCCTGCAGCATGTTTTGTGGTACCTGTTGTGAGAGGAGTTGTAGTCTTTAACTGATGCTGGGATGAGTTTGTTAAAGTAGTTTTCAGTAGATTGTCTCTTTTTATAGTTACATAAGGAATCATGACATTGTTTCCCAAACAGGTCAGCCTGCTTTGTGAACATGTTTTCTGTGATCTTAGCAGTTGTGGTAGAGATGAGTCAGATGTTTTTGTTCTTGTTATGGATACACATTCTCAGTTGGTGAGAATGAGGTATTTCGGGTGAGAGGCCTGTGGTAGGACACACACACACAAGTAGGAACATCTGGTACAATCTTTTTAAAAAGAGTGTGGTGGTATAGAGGAGAAGGTGTCCATGATATGGAGTCACAGTTTCAGATTTGGGGCTGGCATTTCAGAGACCTTGAGCTGGGAGTTAGAGGGTTTGGATTTTAGTGCCAGATGGCACACTCTTGAGCGGTTTGATTTCTGCCAGCCCAGGGAACCCACCTGGTGGTGTTGCCGATGAGAAAAAGTACTTGTGCTGGATGATCATCCATGTGCTTCTTATTCAAGCCCCTTTTCTGTCTGACATCTTCCATTGCTTTGACCTTCACGTTTGCGTGCAGTGGCAAAGGGCAGTTCCCTCCCTGAGACCACTGCTGTGTCGATCTCAGGAATGTTTGACACTGACCTTTCTATGCCGTATGTCCATGTGTGTATGGAAGAAGGTGACCTGGAAAGTTGTCTTTTCTTGGAGGTATTTATTTTTTTCTGGAGAAAGAGCAGCCTATTTTACAATGCACGCAGAAGCTGGAAACAGCTCCTGGAGAATTTCCTCATGTTTAGAGAAGATTAATTTATACATTTGTATCTAATCAACCGCCTGGTTTTTTATAGTTTGCATAATAGCCTGTATATAATTATGGGTGCTGAACTGACACCTGGCATATGTTGTAGTTAAAAATGTGAGGCTCAAAAAATAAGCTGTTGGCTTTATTATTCATCCTGAACAATAGCTTATTAGATAATTTTGATGTAGTGAAATATTTTTTTGAGGAAATTTCATTTTCATTTTTTAATTAGAGGTTTTTTTTTTTTAGTGGTAAATTGCTGTGTATTTAATTAGGAAAGACTGGACTCAAAAGTACTAGAATGTTCGCCATTAGATGTATCATCTTTGAAATTTTTAGATATTTATTACTGTAGATAAAGAAGTGAGTTAAAATGCCAGGTTTTTGATAAAAATTGAAATAAATGTACAGCTATATTTTTTGCTTGAGTCTAATCTTTCCAATAAAGAGATTAAAATCTATATATCTATATTGACTTTTGTCTGTTTTATTAGCTCCTGAAATGTGTTTAAATTGCCATCTTTGATAAGATTGCATTTTGTCATATTTTACTTTTATGTGTTTTGAGTATTAGTTATTACATGTACATATATAATTTATGTTCTTTTCCCCTTGGCTTGTTGTAATTTTTTACCATTATGTTGCGTCTTAAAAGATCACCAGTAATGTTTTTTGCCCAAAGCCTGTTTTGTCTGATACTAGTATAGTTGTACCATCCATCTCTGGATTAGCTATGACTGGCTTATCTTTTTTCTTTTCTTTCATTTTTAGTCTTGCTGTTACCATGTTCTTGATATTGTTGTATTTAAAAAAATTCTGTTTTATAGTCATTTTTCTCTAACTGTAGTATTTAGTACATTTACTTTTAAATAGTTGTTGGTATATTTGAATTTATAGCTGCTTTCTGATTTTGTGCTGTTTGTTATATTTGTTTTGTATTTATTTTTTTCATGCGTTCTTTCTGTGTTCATTTTCTTTATTTCATTCTATTAGTGGTTATTCTATACCGCTTGTTTTTGAATTTATTTTTTTGTGAATGCTATTGTAGGTTGACAATACTTTTAGCAAATGAAGATATTATTACAATGTCTTCTAGTCAGTTGTTAAAAAGTCAGCTGCAGACAACACATGCAGAGTATCTTTGAAGGAGATACTCTGCAAATCATGTGAGGGCCTATTTGTGCCCTTCTCATGGACCCTCTAGCCCCAACCCCAGGTACAACCTCAGTCCAAACTCAGATCAGTGGGGAGTTAGATGTGAGTGTTATCTCTTGCTCACATCTGTTATACTAAGGTGTAGTCACTGGGAGTACTAGCTTTCATTGTGATTGGCAAAGGGACTTTTCATTTGACTTGCTGCTGTGTGGGCCCACAGCCTAGCCTCTCATCCTGTTGTTCATCTTGTTGGGCAAATGCTCTTGGGAGAAACATCAACTTACGTGATCTGGGCATTTCTTAGAGTTTTGCCCACATAGTCACTGACTAAAGAATTTGAGTTTGGTGTTAATTTATTGATGCTTTTAAGAAGATTTGTTATTTTATATCCAGCATTTTTACTTACTTTTTGAGGAATATAGTCATCCAGCCAGCCCACTAATTATAAGAAATGGAAATCCTGCCTTCCTGATTATATGAACTACTAAAGCAATAAACTATGCAAAATAAACTTCAGGTATCTTGAAACCTTTAGAAGAAAGGTGATAATTTTACTGAATCTCCTTATGTGAAAATAATCATCAATATTTTAGATGTTAATTTTGGTACTCTTTGGCAAAGTGCTCATGTATATTAAAATTACTTTGGCAGTAAAACTTTCTTTTTTAAAATGAAAAACTTCCTATAGTAGATTAGAGCTATTCAACAGTGCTAAAGCATAGACTAGCTTTTCATTAATAAGCCTAGCTATTTTTTTTCTGATGATTAGAGCTTTTATCCTTAGGATATGATGAAATAGATCTTTTATTTAAATGACAGATATTAGTTCAGTCCAGTTATACCTACCAATGAGTTAATTAAGCAGAAAATATCAACAATATTATTGCTTGTCTGGTGTTTCACGGGGGATCCCAGAGGGACTAGGATAGCTCGTTTCAGGTAGTAGCAAGTTGAATTGGCCTGACAGCCTCACCGAGTTTATAGAGCACTGAGATGACACATGGCCCCTTTCCAATCTAGGTGCTAACATAGTTGTGGTTTTCTAGTTCTAGGAATGAGTCCTCTGGGAATTAACTGACAGTTGTGATATAAAGCACACGTTAAGGCATTTGAGAAGGCCCCCATAAATAGTACCTTTCCCCACTTAGGGGAAAAGTTTTAGAACCTAGTGGGAAATAAGACACAAAAAAAGACATTTGGGATAAAAATATTACATGTATATCTACTGAGAGGTAGGGTGAAGGACACAGCTTTTATCTGTAGACAAATAAACTTCCTTACATTGAACTCCACATAGGGAATCTGAAAAGCACTATGCAGATGGAGCACCTATCCAGGTGGGTGGTATGAGAAAATAATCCGACATGGGTGAGCCTGGGCTCAAAAAAAAAAAAAAAAAAAAAAAAAAAAGAGGGAGGCATTGAGTTCATACATAGTTTATTCTTTTCATATTTGCCTATTTGCCAGCTATGTGAAGCATTCTATTTCTGTTTGGGTAGAGTGAATAAAGAAACAGAGAGGTTATATGTGTTACATTAGTTTATTCTAGCACCTGGAAAGAAATATCAGGGGTGGGGAGGTAGCATTCTCCAATATGCATTTTGATAAGTATGCCAATATGCATTTTGATAAGTATGCCAAAGTTTGAAGTTCATCTTTCTTTTAAATTTTGCATTTTGATAAGTATGCAATTTGCATTTTGATAAGTATGCCAAAGTTTGAAGTTCATCTTTCTTTTAAATTTCATTCCTAGCAACCTTAAAATCCATACTATATGATATTAATAACAGGAAGAAAGATAACATATTGAGATTTTACTATTTTTTCTATTCTTTCATTTTTTACTTATATGTGAATTTATATATAAGGAGTTTTTTTTTTTGTAGATAGTCAAATCAAGGGTCTTGCTTTTAAAAAATCTGAGTATCTCTGCCTTTTAATTAGCATGTGTAGGCCTGCATATTTAGTGTGATTATTGAGATGGCTGGGTTTAAATCTGCCATCTTGTAATTTTTGTTCTGTTTGTTGTCCCTCTTTCTCATTTCTTGGCTTATTTTGGATTAATTTTTTTTGATTTGCCTATAATACTCTGTAAGTTTTGGTAGTGTAGCTTCATAGCTATACTCACCACAAAGTTCCAGTGGCATTCAGACTATCAAATTAATACCCTCTACCCTTTTATTCCAGCCCCTTTGCCTTCCCCTCTGGTAAATCAACATATTTTTCTCAGAGTCTGAGAGTTATCTTTGTTGTGTTTTATTAGTTCATTTGTATTATTTATATTTCACATGAATTAAACCATCTATTAGTTATCTTTCACTTTCTGACTTATTTCATTTAGCATAACCACCTCAAGATCCATCCACATTACAAAAGGCAAGATTTCTCCTTTTTCTATTTTAAACTGTAGTATTCCTTTGAGTATAAATACACACCACAAGGTCTTTTTCCAGTCATCTTTCAATGGACATTTATTTAGCTTGTTTGCGTATCTTGGCAATTGTTACTATTCAGTGCTGTTATAAACATGGGGCTGCATAGATCTTTGCAAATTAGTGTTTTTGTATTCTTCAGGTAAATACCTAGGAGTGGAGTTGCTGGATGATATGGTATTTGTATTTTTAATTTTTTAAAGGAATCTCCCTACAGTTTGCATCACTTTAAATTTCCACCAATGGTTTCAAGAGGTACATTTTCTCCCTATCCTTGCCAACACTTGTTTCCAATCTTTTTGATAAAGGCTATTCTCACAAGTGTGAAGTGATATCTTATTGTGATTTTGATTTGCATTTTCCTAGTAATAAATGATGGTGAAGATTTTTTTATGTATTGGCCATCTGATAGCTTCTTTGGAGAAGTGCCTTTTCAGATCTTCTGTCCATGTTTTGATTGGGTTGGTCATTTTTTTGTTGTTGTTGAATTTATGAGTTCTTTATATATTGGTATTTTGATTTTTAATCCCATGTTAGATGTTTGATGTACAAATATCTTTCCCAGTTAATTGGCTTTAAGAATTCCGTTTTATCCCTTTTATTGACTTACTATACTTAAAAGAAAACGGTCTTTAACTTTTCACAGTTAACCTTCAAATAATATTATACAGATTCATATGTAGTATATAAGAACCTTACACCAGGACTTTTTATAATAATATAGAAGTTCATATATTTTATATAAGAACCTCACACCAGAAACATCCAGTACTCCCTTTCTAGCCTCTATTTCCCTGCATTAAGAACTTTTAAGTTGTACATTTAGCATATTTTAATTGCAGAATGCAGCACTATCAACTATGATCACAGTATTTTACATTACATCCTCTGAACTATACATCTTATAGCTGAAATATCTCTATTTCCCCCAATCCTTACTTTTGTTTGAAAGATAATTTTTTTTCTTGTGGTGTGTAGATTTTTAGGTTGAAAGTAACATCTTTTCCTGGAGATAAGACCTCAAACCATAAAGGTTTTTTTTTTTTTTTAAAGATTTATTTATTTATACATACAAGCTGGGGTAAAGGCCAGAGGAGTGGGGCGGCGAGAGGGTTCACCAGAGACAGAGTGGGGAGCAGAACAGGCAGATCAGAAATACACTGCTTAGGGAAGCAGCGGGCGAGGCAGGAGACGTCTGCTGCACCATGTGGGATTCTCCCCGGCCGGGCGTCGAACTCGCATTGTGAGCTGTCGACAGCTCCACAGCGCAGCACTCAACCGCTGTGCCACCAGGGAGGCCCAATAAAATTTATAGAAGAAAAAATAGGCAGAACTCTACATGACATACATCTCAGCAAAATCTTTAAAACCACTTCCCCCATAGCGAAGGAAGTGAAAGAAAAGATAAACAGCTGGGACTACATCAAACTAAAAAGCTTCTGTACAGCAAAAGAGACAATAATTAAAACAAACAGATACCCTACTAATTGGGAGAAGGTCTTTGCACACAATACAACCGATAAAGGACTGATAACAAAAATCTACAAAGAGCTCACACAACTCAACAAAAACAAAGTCAACAATCCAGTCAAAAAATGGGCAGAAGAGCTAAAAAGACACTTCTCCAAAGAAGAAAAGCAAATGGCCAACAGGTATATGAAAAAATGTTCAACATCACTTATAATCAGGGAAATGCA
>PVIJ01020684.1:0-20371 GCA_004024925.1 Scalopus aquaticus | reverse complement strand
TCACTTCCTTTGCTTTGAGGGATGAGTCTTTCAAGATTTTGCTGAGATGTATGTCGTGTAGAGTTTTGCCTATATTTTCTTCTATACATTTTATGGTTTCAGGTCTTACATCCAGGTCTTTTATCCATTTTGAGTTGACTTTTGTGCAGGGTGTGAGGTAGTAGTCTAGCTTCATTTTTTTGCATGTGGCTGTCCAGTTGAAAATTAATTCTAAGAGGTGACTTGAAGTTTCAATTAATGGTAGTAGTATTGTTAAAATTAATAATTAGGCTTCATAACTTAGAGAAGCGTCTATTATTTATTTGACTGTGTAAATGTTGGTATTCTTTCTTTCAAAACCAACCGGTCAGTCAACCTTGCCAGCATTGTAGAGAGGATTTCTGTCCTAATTTGTTTAAATAAGATGAGATCTAAATTTCCTTAAGCGTTACCTGGAAGGCTATCTCCACAGTAAGATATACATCTTACTGTGGAGGCTGTGTAGTGTTTCTCAAAATGTCTGAGTGCGTGTTAAAAATGCACATTAAAAATTCAAATTAATCAGTTCCAGTCTGGTGTGTCCAAAGCAGAATCAGTATCAGAACATAGGGACAGGGTATATTTAAGTTTTATGTTAGTTATTTGGCGGACAGTGACTTCTTATGTTTGGAATTTGGTTATGGTGAACTCTGAGTTTTGATCCCTTGGTAGGGGGTGTGTGTTTGTGTGTGAGTGTACGTGTGTGTGTGTCTGTGTCTGTTTCCTATTGTAGGGTTTTCCCCAGCTAACACCAACCAATGGGAGATCCTATAATGTTTTAGGAAGTTTTGTTTTTAAGGCCATAAGCAGAATTCATATTTTCATGGTATAAAATAGCCAGTAATAAAAGCTGGGAAAATCCATAGACAGCTTGAACTATTCATCTGTCTGGGTAACAGAAGTTACTTAAAGCTTCCTTTTGCCTCTTAACTCTAAGAAGCAGTATGTTTGTTGACAGAATAATATTTACACTGGTTTTGAAAAGGTCAAAATCAAGTATTGTGTCCTTCGAAGTGAGTTATTTGGGGAGGTGTTGGCCGTGGGGTGGGGAGAATAAAGAAAGAAATATATGTGACTAAGAGGAGAGCCTGGACAAGGATACTTGGAAGGGGAGAGGGAACAGCTTAGATGGGCATAGAAGTAATCGAATAATGAAGGGATCTAACATCCTCTTCAGAGGAGATGATAGCAGATACTAAAGGTGGCACAGCAAGAACCACAAGTGGAAAATGGGCTTGAAAGGGTTGAAGCAGTATGATATAAAATGTGTATGATAGTCCCGAGGGGATGCTGTCTGTGGAATTCGTCTGTTACGGATTGCGAATGTGTTCTCAGAACAGTGAGACAAATAGCTCGTAGATGCAGGCAATTATGGATATTCTGAGCTGTTGAGAGCGTTATATTTGAATATAGTACTTCGGGGTTAAGAGCTGTCTGCATGAGCGAAGAGTAGCGCTTAGAGCAGTGTTAGGGTGCTGTCCTTTCCCATGCAGAGCCGGGAATGTCTGGGTCCTGCAAAAGAGAGGAGGTGAGGAGGGAGGGCTGTTTCTCTGTGGCTGCCCTAGCTTCGCGTGGAAGTAGCGGGAAGCCATTTTCAAAAGTGCCTTTAGTCAGAAGTTGCCTGAAAATGACTTCTTACAACAAATCAAACCAGCTGTCTAATGCCATCACTCTGAAACTTGTTTATTCTGCACTTAGCTTTTCATAGTTTTATACATTTTAAAATAATCATCTGTCCCTCCCTTCCTTAGTCTTTTTTACTTATTCAGTTGTTTTTGTGTATTCCTCTGTTCCATGACCCACATAATTTTGTTATGGCTTATTTTAGATCCCTTCCAGCTCTGCAGGTCTCTCCCAGATCACCAGAATGGCTCAGAACAAATGGAGATGCTCTGTGTTTGGCCGTGTTTTCCACATCATTTTCAGCTCTGTTGGTGAAATACCCTGTCTTGTCTTGGCCTTTCTTGGCCCCATCTTGAAGGGATGTATTCAGAGAAAAGTCTTACAGCTTGTCCAGACTGAGGTTCTGAAAGGTTTCAGAGGAACAGTCCGAGCCACTGAGGGACCCGTGTTAGAAATGCACATTCTTAGACTGAGTCAGCTACTCTGGGTAGAGCTGAGAAACAGAGATTCATGTTAAAGCGAGCCAGGTGGTCCTGATGCTCTCAAAGCTTGAGACCCACCCTGCTGGCCCAGCCCTTCCTTCCTTCCAGCTCTGCCCCCCACCCCCCAGATATATCGGGGATTCTCAGATGCCGGCATACACTCGAATCATCTTGTGAGCATGTTCAAACACTTGCAAAAAGCAGCGAGTGTTTCCTGACCTCCTGTCGTGAAATTCTGATTCAGTAGGTCTTGGATGACTTGGTTGTCTGCATTTCAGCAAGCGCTTCAAGACATTCTTATATCTGTGATCTGGACCGAGGGATGTCTCTGAGTTTTCTGCCAGCCACAAAGTGATATGATTTAAAATGGCTTTGTTGGGTTCAGTAGCTAAAAGCTTGGGGCCAGAAGTTTATTTGCAAAATGCAGTTTGGACTGTCACTGAAGCCATTATGTTCTCATTTCTTTCCTTGAAAAGTCTTTCTTGCCTACTTAGATTACTACATGAGATTTTTCTGAGTCTGTCCCCATTGGTAAGCCAGTCCACTTTCTAGAAGTCTTCTGACTCTTACAACCTTGGAGCTTTCATTAAGTAGTCCTTTTGGTGATTTATGGAAGGAATTAACAAACTGTAAGCAAGGTCTCCTAGAGATCACTTTTGATTGAGATACCGTTTTTCTCCTTCCTTGTATTTCCAGTCTCTAAGCTTGTTCCCTGTGCGTGACAATATGTTTCCCTTAGCTCATGGTCATTCATATTTTGCAGACTTCTTTGACTTTTATGGTGCAGCCTTCTGAGAATTCTTTCTGGGGAGTCTTCCTCTTGGCTCCTGGTTTAAGGAACCGGGAGGTCCCTTTCCAAAGGTCACAAAACTATTAATTGGTAGAGATGGAATTCCAGAATGTGTAAGTCTTAATTATTGTACTTCACTGCTTCCTTTCTCAGTGGCCAAGCCAGAAATCTCAGTTCAGCCTTTCCTCTTCCCCCCCACCAATCTGCTCAGTCTGCGTCCACCTCCTAAATTGCTCTTCCAACCACCCTTCTGCATCTCTGCATTCCATTGTGAGTTCTAGTCTACGCTTCTGTCATCTCTTGCCTCCACTGTCACAACCGGTGTCCTCTTTCCATGAGTTTCTATCTCTTCATGCCACGGTAGTATTCTTCTTAGTGATAAATCTGATTGTGACACTTCTTTGCTGTCACCAGCCTACACCTTCACAGTTACCCTAAATTATCCTCTAAGCCCCACTCATTCTGAGAGTCGAAGAATCTCACCGTACGGAAGTATACAGGTACTACCTGGGTTAGGAAATAAAAATGTTGTCTTTTGATTAGTCTTTGCTTCTTTTTGGCCTTAATGTCTTGTTATTGTAATAAAGGAACAATAAGGAAGAACAGAGTCTAACCTGGCTCAGAACGGGACAGCATGTGCAGTTTTGAAGAGTGGCCTCCCTTCTGCTCCAGCTCTCAGCTCTAGCCATGCAAACTCTTGCACTCGCGGTGCTGTTCTCTCTCTTTCCTCTCAGCCTTTGCACACCCTCTCCTCACTGCCCCAGATTCTGGGTGAACACTGCCATCTCCATTTTCAGGTTTTAACTTAAATTTCCTATCACCTAGAAAACCTTCTCTGGCTCCTCTTACCTTGTAACAGTTTGTATTAAATGCTCTTTAAAAAATGTGCATGCCATGCTCTCCCTACCATATGACTCATCAAACTTTGCTGTCACGGTGTGTTCATTTGCCTCCTTTAGACTGTAAGCTCCATCTTATTTCCACACTTCCATTTTGGTGCAGGTGTTCAATAGATATTGATTGTATGGGAGAGTAAATGAGTATTTAAATGAGCTAATTGATTTCTGCCAATTGCACCTACTTCTTACCTTTGTAAAATAACTCTCGCCGGTGATATATCAGTTAGGGTTAGATTAACCCATAAGTAACTACCAAAATCAATGGCTTAAACAAATTAGGGGATTATTTTTCTGGAACTAGGCTACCTAAGCTTAGTGGATGAGTGCTTGAGTCCCATGAGCCCTGGTTCCTTCTGTCTTCCTGCTACACTGTCGTGGGGATATTCTTGTGCCTTTCTCATCTCAGCACGGCTGCAGAAGTCTAGGAAAGAAGGGACAGGCCAAAAAGCAAAAGGGAGCTGGCCGGCAGTCTGCCTCCCACCCTTTCCCCTCCCTTTGGAGCTTCTCTGAAGGGCCTTCCAAGGAGTCCCCTTACGCGCAATGATCAGATGGTCCCACCGTGTCAGAAGAGATTAAAACTGTAGATCCTTTATCTGTTGATATCTGTTGCCAAATCTTTTGCCAAATGAGCATATACACATAAAGTTCTTAAAATTTATGAATTTTTAGAAAGTAAAGTAGAAAGACCAGGAAAAAAGATATTAAAGCTTTAAAAAAACAGTCTATCTTTTGCTCTTCAAGTGATTTTTATGAGCTCTATATTGCCAGTATATTCTTTTTTGGGGCAGTAATTATTCATTGATTTTATGATTTCACAATAAATTCAGTGGAAAATAAAAAAATAAGCCTTCTATTTTGATAATCAACTGCTGCTTTGTTATTTAGGATCTCAGCACCAAAGCTGAAAAATTAATGTTGATGTTTAATCAAAGTAGAGTAAGCCCATGGCAGGCATATCCTATGGGGTTATCATTTACATATTAGATGAGTTTTCTTGCATTTAAAAAAAATATTTTTACCATTTTCCCTGTTATTAAACCTGTCCTAATGGAATCTAGTAAATTGAAGATAAGCCGGAGTTGCTGCTGGGTCTTCTTTTATTCCTTCCCCCAGTGGCATTTGTTACAGCTGTTAGAAATAGAAGCGCCACAGAAATTAAATTACAATCAGTAGCTGGGTTGTGGTGTAACCTTTATGTAGTCCTAGGGACACTGTTAACATGTCATTTCCAGGGTTGTCCTGTTAATATGTGAGTATATATTTATTTCTAGAGGCAAAAGCTGAAAGACCGTGGACCATACGTGTTCGTGTAACTGACCGTTAGGAAGATAAGGTGTTCTAGTGACTAATTTCATAGTCATAGACTCTGGAGTCAGAAATAATCTTAGAGATGCATTCCAGAAAGTTAGAGAGCAGAAAATTGTGTTATAGAAACCAAAATAGCATCAGTAAAAACCAACAACAAACCCCTAAATCAACAATATATATAGTTGGGGATTTTGGGACCTACAGATCGGAATGCAATATTTGGGTTGTGTTTAGGGAGAAAAGGCAGATTTGTGGAGATAGTTTTGAGTCCTTTTCCCCAGGCTCTTTGGGAATGAACGTACTTTTCTGATGTCAAAAAATAAAACTGGGGGCTGCTACAGGATTCTGCCTCTAATTCCGTTCTTACCAGTTGAGAAAATAATATTGATAGAAAGTTACTAAGACTAGTCCTAGTTTTAACTAAATCTGTATTTTGTTAATATAATCCTCTATCCTGTTTGTCATCTATATCCATTTGAAAAGTGGCATTTAGTCAAAAGTAAAGTTCGGCAAACAATGGCCCATAGACCATAAATTTGGTCTGCCCCCTCCCTTTCTCCCTTCTTTTTTTTTTTTTTAATGACGTACAAGCTGAGATAGTTTACACTTTCTTATTTTTCATATACATTTCAAAATGATTGAAAAAATAGAATATGTATAGAGGTGTATATTTATCCTGCAAAGCCTTAAAATATTTATTAACTGGCCCTTTATGGAAAAAAGTTGCCAATCTTTGGTCTAAAGCAATGATTTTTCAGCCAGAAGCAAATTTACCCCCTCCCATCCCCTCATCCCCACTCCAGAGATACTTGATAATGTCTCAAAACATTTTTTATTGTCACAGTGGTGGGGGGAGGGGAGGAATCAGTGGGTAGAGGCCAGAGATATAGACTAACATCCTGTGAGGGCTCTTTAACAACAATTACTTCATCCACATGTTGACAGAGGTGACCAAAGATACTCTCTCCACTTGGGTTAACCTGCCCCCTATCCTGTCCTTGGTCTTACCTAGTTTACAAGAGCTGCCAGAGTCGCTGAGAACCTCAGTCGCAATATCTGATCACTCTATATATCTGATCAAATTCCTTATCCCCGCTATTGCTATTGGAATACTCTGACCTATATTCACCAAGAATCCGGTTAGATCAGTTTGGAAAAATTCCGCTACCCTTAATGTGTTTTTGTAATTTTCATCCACTGGCCCCCCTCTCTGCCTGTTGGTATAAATTCCCAGCTGTCTTTGCTGTAGTTGAGTTAAGCCGATCTCTCTTCCCACTGCAATAATCCTGAATAAATTCTTCCTTGTTAGTTTAACAAATAACAGAATATTTTTTTCTTTAACAATGCCAGTGGTTGAGGTTGCGAAATCCTGTCTAAGGTAACGTGTGGCACATGTGTGAATTTGGGGACCATCTCCTCAAGTGACTCTACAGCAGCCCCTTCTGGGGTTCTGTTGCTTAGAGAGGAAGGACCAGGCAGCACAAACACGCACTAACGAACAGTTGCCTTCAGGGCTTGGAAGAGGCCAGTTGTCAAGATATTTTGCATCAGTACCATCTGCAGGGTGAGGAGGGCAGTCTGGGTAGGGGAGACTCAACTCTCTGGGTGTCCTTAATAAAAAAAGGTTGACTATGTCTAGGGAGATTTCATTATTAACACTCCCGCCCTCAATATTTTTCTACCTGTTGGAATCTTCATTAAAAGATGAAACCTTGCAATCTTTAATTTTAAAAGTAAAATGCAAAAGAAAAAAAATCCCAACAAAGAAAATGTTAAAAGGCATATGTGTGAATTAGTTAAAACAAATTTAGACAGGTATTAAGCAATAAATAGAAGTGATTACTGTATCTTTCCTGGTTCTCATTTAGAAGTATGGCTGAAAGAACAGGAGTGCACAGGGTGTGAAAAATGTGTTTCTGTATTTAGGGGTAGAAGTTAAGGAGGTTGGACACATTGAGATACTACTTCACACCTGTGAGGATGGCACACATTAAAAATACAGGCAACAACAAGTGCTGGAAAGGATGTGGAGAAAAAGGAACTCTTCTACACTGCTGGTGGGAATGCGAACTGGTCCAACCATTATGGAAAGCTGTATGGCGGTTCCTCAAACTGCTAAAAATGGAACTTCCATATGACCCAGCAATACCATTTTTGGGAATCTACCCAAAGGACACAAAAACACTAATCCGAAAGGATACATGCACCTGCATGTTCACTGCGGCACTGTTCACAATAGCAAAGGTATGGAAGCAACCCAGATGTCCAGAAATAGATGACTGGATCCAGAAGATGTGGTACATATACACAATGGAATACTATGCAGCATGGAAAGAAGATAAACACATGCAATTTGCAGCGACATGGATGGAATTAGAGGGGATCATACTCAGTGAAATACGCCAGAAAGAAAGAGAAAAATATCGAATGGTTTCACTTATAACAGGACTATAGGGAAACCAAATAGGAGAGAGACACTTGGGAGTTGGGGGGAGGGGGAGGATAAGGGCACAAAATGGAGTAGAAAAGAACACAAGGGAACACGGAGATGGATCATGGGTGAATTGGTGGTGGGTTACCCAAGGGGAATACAAAATGTAAAAGACATAAATAACAATAAAAATATATACATTTAAAAAAAACACCAAAAAACCAAAAAACAAAACAGACAACAAAAAAAGAAGTTAAAGAGCTTGAAGATACTCTTTAGTGAGTGAGAGGCAAGGGAAAGCTAAAGACAAAGAAAGAAGTTCAAAGCTATAACTGTCCCTGCCCTTCTTGTACATCTGAGTCCAAGATCCCTTTTTCTTTGACCTGTTTGTTTCCTAAGAACTGGAGCCTTAGTGTCTGTTCTTCTCATGTGGCTTTCTATTAACCCACACTTCCTTCTCTGGGAGAAACCTCTGGATTCTGTGGCTTACCTGATAGAGGATGTTCTGAAGGAAACGGGGATATTAAAAAGTTTGTGCAGAGAGAGGAGGGGAGCCATAGAGATTTCTAATATTTAAGAAAAAGGGACTTTGTGGCCACTCTTTTATTTTTCTAGGCCTCAGAAGGTCCATTTTAATTACTAGCAACTCAATGAAAGAAGGCAACTGTCAGTTAAGTAACTAGGTAGAATCTGTTAATTTACTATTTATTATTAATTTAGTAGATGTAGGGACATCTCCTTTTTACTCTGGATTGTATTGAGATCAACCATTTTCTTAAAATTAAATCCTTCCATTAAAAACAAAATTAAGCCTGCTTATCTACCCTACAAAGCTGTATAATATACACAGAATACTGACTTTGGAAACCAAGTTCCTGGTTTTGAGTCCTGCCTCTGCCCATTTTACCTGGGTAAATTACTTAACTTCTCTCTGCTTCAGCTGTACCTCAGGGAAAATGTAGTATACTTACCTCATAGAAACCTACCTTATAGAATTGTTGTGAGAACTGTTATTAAAGTACTTTAGACAGTGCAGATCACATTGTAACTACTATTGAAGCCCTAGTTCTTATTTTTAGTATACATATGTAAATATATATTATATATAAATACATTTTGGGGAAATTCAAGGAAGTATGATCAGACATTACCAGAAATAGAAAGTCTAAGCATAATTCTTTGGAATATCTTAAATAAGAAAAAGATACATCTAATTGTTGTTGGTGGTAAATTAGGTATTTTTCAAATAGATTACTCACAATCCATACACTAGTATCTACCTTTATGTCTAGAGTACTTCTAGCTGACAGAAGCTGGGGAGACACTACAGAAAGACTGTCACTACTGCCACCTGGGTGCCTAGCAGGGGTGGTGGTACAAATGATATGTGATTAAGTAAATTTTACTGTGTAAATATTGATTTGCTGAAGAGGATAGGAATAAAATTCCTTATGGGTTTGAATTTTGAAGCGAGGATGTCAAAATATATGGAATTTGAATCTTAGTTTTAGAAGTAGTGATAAAGGCAATATAAACATACAGATTTAAGTCAGTTGATAGAAATAAGTTGGGCATTCACGGAAGGGGTGATTTTCCTTCATTTTGTTTAATGGACATGTGTTCAGGAGATTAGACAATTAAAAAAAATATTTATTTACTTATGCATACAAGCTGGAGTACAGGCCAGAGGTGTGGGGCGGCGAGAGGGTTCACCAGAGACAGAGTGGGGAGCAGAACAGGCAGATCATCGAAATACACTGCTGAGGGGAACAGTGGGCGAGGCAGGAGAGGTCTGTTGCACCATGTGGGAATCTCCCTGGCCGGGCATCGAACTCGCTTTGCCACTGATGACAGCACCACAGCACAGCGCCTAACCACTGTGCCACCAGGGAGGCCCCAGATTAGACAATTTTTATAAGCATAGTTATGCTATTTAGATGTACAGAAAGATTTCCAATGAAATTAGCCTTCCTAAAGTACCAAAGGAAATTCCTGAAGCTTTATCTTCATGTTTTATCATACAAACTTACATTTTTAATATGTGTGCTTATAATCAAGTGTACTTGTGTTAATATGTGTGTAGACATACATAAAAGAATGTCATCATGGTATAGAAAACAAATTTAAGAGAGTATGGATTTCTCTTTTCAAATACAAAAGACAGCTCCTTTCTCTGAAATTGGTTTTCTTTGAGTACACCAGAAAGTCTGAGTGGCATTCTGCCAGTTGATTTGTTTTTTAAGGATGAAACAGATGCTCCATTGATCCTTGATATGGTTGTTTATGTGGTTGGTTTTCTACACAAAGGGAAAAAAGTTTGATTAATTACCATTAACTGTGACATATCCCGTGGGTAATGAATTTTTTTGTGTTTCTGTTTTCTCCCTCTTTCGAATAAATTGGTGACCGTGTAGTAGGTTCTGGTAAAGCAGTCTGCCAGACTACTTAGTGGAAAATAAATGCGGCTTCTGCAGAAGCATAGGATGGCAGTGTTGTCAAGTCCTTAGGTGCTGCCTGAGAGATGTGCTATCCCACCACCATCTGCAGGGCCTGAATCTTTAAGTCATTTTTCCTAGGAGTTTGTATCCGACCTGGGTGATGCCTGTGCATTTTTATAGTGGCTGCTTAGGCTTGGAGCTGGAGTCTATTGTCAGTGTGATCTAAAGCCAATACAAGATGAAACCTATGGTGCGATCTCAGTAACTCCTATTCTTTATCATAGTCAACTAGGATATCACTGTGGCTATTCATTAAATTAGTGCTTCCTAATTGGCATAGCAATATAATTTGCTGTGCTTTTGAACTTTTTTTTTTTCATTTGATTGCTTCAATACTGTGTAGTAGGTAAGCAGATACTTACTCATCAGACTTTAGCACTGAAGGTGGCGTTAACGCTGAGTCACATGGACCCACTGGCCAAGTCAGGTTCTGTCAACAAAAAAAGAAAGGGGAGCATGGTTGTTGGAAAGTTATTAGTAGTTACAGAGGGATAGCAAATCCTTTGTGCAATCTTCCTGGAATGTTATTTCCTAAAATTCAGCTTTTGATAAGAACCAAGCAACAGAGAATTCAAGGTGGTTCTCTTTGTGAGTAGCCTGAGTTCAGTTGTTTGAAGTTGCTGCTCAAGTCTGTATCCACATGCTTCTCAGGGGTCAGCTGGGTGGGTGGAAAACTCCTGTCTGAAAATTCATAAGCAGACTTTGCAAGGACAAAATCAGTGGCAGACTCTACCAGCTGGTGACTAGGGCTGCCCTGAGTGTTTTTCTCTGCTCTCATTTTTGATAACAGCTTCTTCCATTTGGAAACTTCTTTCCCATCTCATGCGATTTTGATAGGGATGCTTATGTTGATCTCTGATCTCCCCCTCCCCACCTCCAGTGCCTAATCACACAAGTAGCCACATGACAGAGGCCCGGCCAACGAGGAACCTGTCTTCGAAGCTGCCCCCTCTTCCAGGATACAGTGATGTTCAGGGAATGTGATCAGGTCAGCAAATAAGAATCCTCTGCAGGAATTTTGTGATGCCACTGGTGTGTAGGATTTTCATGTCTTCTGAATGGAAGTGCAAGGCAAATGATATCCCGGACCTCATAGAGGAACAGGGCCACATTGAGGCCACACGTGGAGGAGAGTGAGGAAGTCATTAGCAAGGAGAGGCAGAGACGAGCAGAGACTGGGTGAGAAGGGTGGTGGGCGAGAGCAGGTGAGGTTCCTGGCAGGATGGGGTCCTCCATCCCTTTTTCTTCTGTTCTGTGTGTGGTCCCAAGTTTCTTCCTGGCTAATATATTTTCTGTATTACTTAAGAAGAGTTGATCTGGGTTTCTGTCTCCTGTCACTTCAGACACCCTGCTTAATATGCTGCCTGGGGAGAGTCTTGCCTTCCCCGAGAGTATTCCCCTCAATACCTGGTTTACTGAACAGCAAGGCCCCAGTGCTCCACGTTATAGGGCACACTCATGGTGAAGCTAACACAGAATTTCCCCAAAAGTGTTACTTTTGGGGAAAAGATTACTGATCACTAATCTTGCACATAGGGAAAAAGAAATCTTGACATGACCAGTAACCAGTCTTAAGTACAGTAGCTTGTTTCCTGTGAATGTTTTAGAATAAGTGAGTTGCAGAAATTTTCCCTAAGAGTTATTCCAATTAAATGTGGGTGATAAATACTTAACACTTTGTGTGCCGGCTATTTTCTGTGCCACCGCATGAATGGTATAAGCATTCAATAAAATACACACAGCTCCTGAACTACTGGATATATTTTAATGAAATTTTAAATGCATAGAGATTAAAGCTTCTAGACTGAGTACGATCGAAGAAATAGCTCCTAATAGTTCCAAATAAATCCAGTGTGGCATGAAAAACCAGAGACTAGATGAACACGTAAATACATGAGTGGACCACAAAGTGTTAAAATATTTGCAAAGATGTGGGCCTCCTTGGTGGCGCAGCGGTTAAGCGCTGCACTGTGGAGCTGTTGGAGTGGTGACGCGAGTTCGACTCCTGACCGGGGAGATTCCCATATGGCGCGGCAGACCTCTCCTGCCTCGCCTGCTGCTCCCCTCAGCAGTGTATTTCCAACTATCTGCCTGTTCTGCTCCCCACTCTGTCTCTGGTGAACCCTCTCGCCGCCCCACGCCTCTGGCCTGTACCCCAACTTGTATGCATAAATAAATAAATCTTAAATATTTGGAAAGATGTTCTGAATTAAATGGAATAACTTTAGAATAGTTGATCTTGAGTTACTTATGGTGTGGGTAATTCGATATCAGAAGTGGTCTTTCTCTGCTATTTTATAATAAAAATTAAAACATAACTATAAAACTGGTGTGGAGATTACTTTAGGTTCTTTGTAGCTGGGATTCATGCACCCAGAAATTCTAATCTTTTGCATTTTAATCAAACCTGAGTGAAACTCTAGTAAAGTCAGTGGGCGGGGACTGAATTGATTGGACATCTGAGACAGAAGGTTAGGATCTGCCCAGAGGTAGACCATGTGGTGAGAAATTTGGTGTTATCACAAATAAAGCAGTTGGGCCTTTGGCACATAGTATGTCTGGGTACACACAGGGAGACACTCTGAACTAAAATGGAGCCTACAAGGTGTCAGTATGCCAGAAGAATCTAGCTTGTTCCACCCCAATCTGTGGGATTGCAGCGGTGGCATAACTTTGGTTTCCTGAAAGACAACAGACAAGAACAGAGAGACAGAATGTGCACAGCCCGGTTTCAGAACGAGACTGTGAAATTAGTGCAGTAAAACAAATGTTGTGGAGTGGGGGCATGCAGACGCTGACTCTGCACCACGAACGAGGCTGACCCCCTGGCAGAGGATGTGGGAGGTGCCCGATTCAGCTGTCTCAAGTGCTCCCCCGAGTGTTTTCTGAGCTTCCTGTGGACTGACAACAAAATCGTGTGTTGCGTTCAAGGCCATTAGTGATAAACTCAGTGACCACAGACAAAAATCTTGTTCTGTGTTTAATGGCTACCAAGCACTGAATGATTTGAGATTTCTAAAGATGGAAAACAATTTAGTGATCTTCCTAGCTCTGGACCATCTGCAAACCAATTTCATTTGCCTAGAACTGGTGATTGAGAGAATTTGTAGTTAGATTTGAAAAAGCTTTTTTAATAAAATGACAGATTATGCTAGACCTGAGAGACTGAGAGCCCGCCAAGGCTTGGTCAGTGACTGTTATTTGAAGGTGTTTTCTCAGAAAGCTAAAGATCAGGTCTCAGATTCTAGCACATTTGCATTAAAAAAAATCATGGTTTTGTACACAGGCAGTTTCAACCTATATTTGGGGGAAGAGTTTAAATGGGGTATGGGAAATGGGGAAAAGGAATTGACCTGGGTGTGAGTATATAGAGAGGGGTGGTTTTTGGACAGAAAAGTTAATATTTACTGTGACTCTATGACTCTACTGAGTTTTCTATAACCTTTGCCAGGTAAATATGTCCACTTAAAAAAAAAAAACAAACCTTAAAAAAGTGCTGAATTTCAGAACATAGGACTATAAAACCAGTTCTATAATATGGGAAGAGATTTAGAACTGTGGTAATTATTTCTTTAATCTGTTTACAAACCACCTATGTTACCTAGGACAGAGGGCAAAATCTTCCCATTTCTATGAATGAGAAATAGGGCATTCTGTTAGTGTTGAAGGCAAAACAAGACTAATGCAAACTTCCAGAGTTACTTGTTTCTAGCTGAGATTTCCTCCCCAAGGTAACACTGTTTAATTCTGTGACTTGTATCACTATATCTATGCTGTGAGAGCTCTACCTTTTAAGAGGAAGACTATAAAGAATGAAGTAGAAATAATACTTAAAACCTGTAATATATTATTTCAATCAATTCTCCTTGATACTTCCCTCCATTTGACATATAAAATTTATTAGCATTAGGTAACTCTGGAATCATGTAATGTATTTTTATTTTCATATCATTAAACATGTTTAAATGGTATGGCAAATGATCCTAGATCCATGTTCGTCTTTTATGGAGAATGCTTTCTTGGACTATTAAGTGAACAAGTGGGGTTTGTAATCTTTTTATTATTTATTTTCAAAATTGTAATGACTTATAGATAAGTCTCCTCTGCTATCTCTACCTCTCCTCCCACCCCATAAATTTAAGTACTTGAAATGCCATTATGGACCCTAGAGACAGACATTCAGAGGCCACCAGGAGCTGAGAAGGCTTAGAGGCCTGGGCTTACCAGAGGGCTGGTGTAGTATGTTGTCTGTAGGACTGCAGCTAGAGCCTCTGCCCCGGGGCATTTCCAGGCTAAAAGATTCAGAAGAGGACAGAGCTTATCAAATGAAAGCCCTGGGCTGTTTCCAGGTGCACAGACTAGAGGAGGAGGGCCGGGGTAGGGTGGCACAGCAGGGCTGCATGCCTTTTGTGGCTCTGTGCTTTTGAATGACTCAGTTTTTGTTTAATCTTAGAATATCTCAGAGAGATGGAACATTTACAAGTGAAAAAGAACCTCTTAGGGACTTAAGCTCTAAAGAGCTGGGCAGGCACAGGAATCAGGGTCTCTCCTTAGGCTGCTGACTTTGCTGAAATTGCTAACTTTTCCCTTGTGCTGGGGTTTGGCCCATCCTGAGGTTCCTCATCAGAGCTCTCAGCACTTGGCACTAGGAAAAAGTGAACGCCACGTGGCCCCAGGCTGGAGCTCTGGGTGAAAGAAGGGTGAGAAAGACAGGCTGTGTCTGCCTGCTCTCCAGGTGCGCGGCAGCTCACCACTGACCCATCGCATTGGCTGAACTAGGAATTTAGCTGTGTGTGCACAGAAGGGCTCTCAGGACCACGGTTTGGCTTTGTTACTCTTGTCAAGCTTAGAATTATGAGTTAGGGTCTCCCTGGTGGCGCAGCAGTTGAGCGCTGCGCTGTGGAGCTGTCAGCAGTGGCGATGGGAGTTCGACGCCCAGCCGTGGAGAATCCCACATGGTGCGGCAGACCTCTCCTGCCTCACCCGCTGCTCCCCTCAGCAGTGTATTTCTGATCTGCCTGTTCTGCTCCCCCACTCTGTCTCTGGTGAACCCTCTCGCCACCCCATGCCTCTGGCCTGTACCCCAGCTTGTATGTATAAATAAATAAATCTTTTTTAAAAAAAACAAATAAAAATAGAATTATGAGTTAAATAAAAGGAAGTAATTTGGAATTGGAACCCACCAAGTCCTGGAAGCAGCTAAGGACAGTCTCTGGGGATTGTCTTCACCCTGGCAGAGAGAGCACAGAACAAACAGGCAGCTCCATGGTTGAAAAAGCTCATTTCCGCCCCAGCCAGCCTGCCCTAAAAACCACCCATAAATTTGAAGGGACATTTCTCCTAAAACTTCTGCCCCAAGATAAATCTGGGAAACCTTTAAATAACAGCCTTTCCTCCTTTTGGGTTTGGATGAAATTCCTCTCGCTGGGTGGGTATTTGGCATTCTTTAGGAGGAATATAAATAGTCCCCAACCTGGGGCCCCCCTTGTATAAATGAATGCTTAATAAATATAGCTTGGAGAGAATGAATGAGATGGGATGCAAACTTCCAGCAACTGGCATCACTGGAAGCATTTGTTAAGCTCTTTACCTTCATGGGGCACTGAGCCAGGGATGGTACAAAATACATTAGCAGATGTGACTTCTGCCCTTGGAGAATGAGGGTACCATTTGTGAGCTTATTCTTGTGTGAAATTTACCTCTGTTGTCATTCTCAGCTGGAAAACAAGTAAATAGTGGTTGGAGCAATGAATAAGGGTGACCGACAGAAGGCTGGCAGTCAGGTAGACTGTTCCCCGGGTTACTTCTGTGTTCACCCCACCTTTCTGTCTCATGGAGTTGCAGGAAGTGCTTTGAAAGTAGAATAGGTGAGGTGGTTATTTCTCATGTTCTGTGTGGCATAAATACATTTAAAGAGTGCCCCCCCATGCTGTCTGTCTGTCTCTCTCTGTCTCTCTGTGTGTCTGTCTCTGTCTTTCTTTGTCTGTCTGTCTGTCTCTCTCAACATCTTGTACTGCATTGGAAATATCAGGTCAAGAAATGATGCTTCTTTCATGTGGACCAGGAACCTTTGGTGGGGGCCCAGATTATTTTTGTTACAATTGTAACTGCCAGTCGTTTGATCCAGGCTTTCTACCGGTTATCCGGGTAGGCTGCACAGCCTAGAAAGAACACTCTGTGGACCAGGAAATGCATTAGGTAGGTCCTGTTCACTCAAAATTGTGACTGAGAAGGCCTTGTAAATCCAGGGGACTGTCAGAGTTTTGTTGTTTTACAAATGGAGGGTACATTGTCTCTCTCTGAAGTGGAGTTAAAATACAGTTGTTAAATGTACCAATATGCTAATGATGCTGATCTCCTGGCCTATTTTTACCTTTAAAATAACCAAAAGTGATTAGAGGAGAGAAATATAAAGACTAACAACTTCAAAGCACTGTTTTTAGAACTTATTGTTCTCTGTGGGTCTTATGATCTGTTGTCAACATGAATTTGCATGTATGTCAAGTGATTGAAAGTGAGAGGGAGATATTTGACCCATTGTCTCAAGGCATTCAGTCAATTATGGAATCTGAACAGCAGTCATAACTCATGTCCTGTGTGCTGTCAGATGTGAGAACTTATCTGTCCTAAGCTTTTTAATATGGTAATCAGCACAACGCTCTGTTGTGTAAATGATCCCCAAAGTGCATGTTTTTATTTTGTATGGGTATATAAATAAAATTATACTACTCAGTGAAGTGTTTGTAGATGCTTTGCTTCTTACTTGATAATTTGTCCACTTTAGAAGCAGTTTGCAGTGTATAGGCACCCTAAATATCATTTTAAGTATTTGTTAAGTATTTTTGGGGAGAAGGTAAATTTTAAGGAAAAACAGCTATTTGATGTATTTACTATTTTTTTTCATGTTCTCAAAACTACGCTTTTTTTTCCCCACAGGGACAGTGAAATAAGTGCACATCATAGTCTTTTAAGAGGTTTTCTTGCATATACCATAATAGAAATATTTGTGATGGAGAGACTACTGTACTGGAAAACTACAGTTTTCATAAACTCCTAAGTCATCTCTGCAGTCTGTAATCAAGATTTGATAGCTGCCACACGTGGCAAGCTGGATTTTGACACAGCCGAAAGACAGAGGGCTCTATCTAGAACAGTATTATAGAAATGCTGTGGAAGAATGGGTTCTAAAGCCTTTCTATATGTCTTTTAATTGCTCAGTAAATTAGAGATTCCCTTTCTGGGTCATGTCAGTTATTTTTAACCAAATATAAGCTCTTGTCTGTGAAACTTTCATTACTGGTCGATAATAAGTAAATGACAGTCTTTCAGAGGGCCACACCCCTTTTGTCCCTGTGCTCCCCTTTCTGAGAGGTGACAAAGAAGAGCACAACAAAGTGAGTCCAAAGCCACTTATCCTTGTCTCCAACCCCAATGCTGATGCCTTCAGTGCTGATGCTGTTACTAGATCTCATGGATACACGGTCTTGGCGCCACTCTTATCCCAGCCCCTACCTTGGTTCATCTCAGCAGATGGTTTAGGAGAGAATTATTGATATTGTATCCGCCTGAAGGTTTTGAGGTGTGTCCCAGAGTGAATTGTGGGAGTCCTGGATGGAACTCAGTCTCTGGTTATTCTTGATGAAAGACTCTCTCCTCTCTCATGGAACCAGAGGGGTGTCCTCCGTTTTCTCTATGTGGGAGTCTCCCCCCCGGAGGCTAGTGGAGACTTAACCAGGTTGAGGGAGAGGGTGGTCACAGCTGGCTGCCGGCTGCTATACATTCCCTCCAGTATCCAATTTTTCAGTCCCCTGCCTATTCTCCTAATGAAAAGGAAGCCAGAAAATGGGGCAGAACCAAAACCAAAATCATAAAACAAGTTGAAGATGAATTTCTGTTTAGCTGTCTAATCTTCTCAATCGAATCATCCTGTTTTCATCAACTTTTGATAATGTGTGTTATATGTGTAAAATCAATTCATATGTTTTTCCTTTTTAAATAAGCACTGGGAGATTTGTGTGCTCATATAAGTCTAAAGTGGAAGCTTAAAAATGAGAACATTTTGTTCTCCCTTCTTCCCTTCGTGTTGTGATCTTTAGCATCATTCTTGAGGTATGTGCGCTTGGTTTGTGATCAATTTAGCTGTGTGGTGTTTGTGGTTTTCTCAGCGCTGACTCTTGCTGCTAATGAACATGATCATTTATACAGTGTCACTGTAGTATAGGCATGTTAAATAATTGATCAGGCCATGGCAGGTAGAGAAGGCAAATGCAGTCTCTTTGTTGCTATGGTGATACATTTGGTTTAAGGGGACTGTTTGTCATTTGGATGGTGTGGATCTGGCAATGTGACATAATTGCCTGTGGTTGAGGCAGTTGGAGGGGAAAATCAACTTAAGAGGAGGTGGCATTTTGAAGCAAATAAATATATATATTTCAGAGAGTTCTTGGGCTTACCATTGTGGAGTGACTTATTTTCTTTCTATTAAAAGACCCATTCTTAGCTAATGCGTCAGTATAGAGAATGAACCAAGTGACAGATTTGTTTACTTGCTAACAGGATGGAGTTTGGTCATTTATTGTATAAAATAGTTATAGTGTGAAGTTCTCATTCTTCCATCCATTATCCCTGGGAGGGCTCCCTTTAAGTGAAATTGATGCCATATTTATTAGGGATCCTGAAGTGAAAGGACAACTTGTCTCTCTTATTCTCCATTTTACAAAAAAAAAAGCAAAAACCCAAAAAACAAAAAATCATGAGTCCCTAGAGGAGGAGCTATGTTTATGTATTCTTTCAAAGGTTAGGTTCTAGTGGAGTGCACTGTGCCCATTTATTTTTGGATTCTTCCCTTAGGACCATCGTTAGCCTTATAGAAAACATTTTCAGTGTACAATAAATTATAAATTTGTAGAATAGTTTCCTTGTGTAATCTCATGCTTTTCTTCCCGGTGATTTGTTAATTCCATTTGTCAGCAGCCAGTACAAAAATAAGTGAAAGCATCAGTGACATAAGCATGTATCCTTGTCCTTCGAGGCTTAGCTCAAGTTTTACCTCTGCCCTGATGCCAGCTCAGCAATAGTATTCTCTTTCTGGAAATTCTATGCAGCTAATGTGACATGTTTGGTCTTGTTTTCTGACGTTGTGACTTATTTTTTTCTTGCCATACCTCTGAGATGTGTTGGGACAGAAAAAAAGTTCAAAGGCAATGGCCAAGCCCCAGCATCTTTATTTAGAAGGAGCCAGACCTGGAAACATTAAAAGCCAGCTAGTTAGAAGAGTCATGACTGGTGCCCAAGCGTCCAAACTCTGGGATCCTCTTCTTTTCTCTTTGTTTGTTTCTGAGAGGAAGCCCCAGCCGCTGCCATGCTCTCCGCGTGGAGTGGGGCGAGAGCCGACTACACCACGCGCTCAGACATGACACATTGTGACAGGGGCTGGGTAATGCAGAACTGGTGGATGCGGTATTTTATTGGGGTCTTTTAATTCTACACTTGAAGCACTTGGAAGCTGTTGTAGGCCTGAGAAGAAGCTTAACATGAGCCAATGAACTCTCGAGGGAAGATGCAAGAGGTGCTTCCTGATGGGTGACAGTGTGGTTGGGGCCAGGGAGGACAGTGTAAAATGACCTTGCAAGGGAAATTTTACCCCCTGGACACATCGAAACTTGAGGATCTTTGGTTTTGAACTAAATGCCATAATACGTACATGACAGAACTAGGATTCAAATCCTCAAATGGCATGCCAGCTCCATTTCTTTTGATCAGAGGGTTTTCTGCCTCTGAATTTTGATGCAGACCTTTGTTGCAAAATACTAGAATTTTGAGGATCAGTCTAGTATTACTTAACCCTCATCCCCTGCTTATGTTGCTCTAGCCTGAGCCCTGATTGAAGTAGGTTGTAATTAAAAGAAACCCACTAGATAAAATAAAAACAGAAAAGGATTCTGGTAGCGAAGGGAACTTGGGCTTGCCTGGATCTCAGGGCAGATTCAGTCCAGCTCAGCACTTGATTCTATTTTCTTTCTTTCTCTCACAAAACTGACTTTCATTCCACATCGCCAAATCGGGCTGCTTTATAGTTCCTGAGTTTATGTCCCAGTTATTGAAGCAACTCGAGAAACTCATTTAGCATTTTCCAATTCTGATTTAAATTCCTGGGAGAGAGATTTGACTGGCCAGCCTATTTTTGCAGTTCAGTCAGCAGCGGTGGGAGACAGGGCAGCCAAGCTTACGAATGATTGCCAGGTCCCACCCTTGAGTTGGGGGCTTGGGGGACAGAGAAAAGGCCCCGGGCAGCTAGACCCAGCAAATTGAAACGCCCCACT
>PVIJ01020683.1:0-20371 GCA_004024925.1 Scalopus aquaticus | reverse complement strand
CTCCAAAGAAGAAAAGCAAATGGCCAACAGATACATGAAAAAATGCTCAACATCACTTATAATCAAGGAAATGCAAATCAAAACCACTATGAGATACCACCTCACACCTGAGAGGACGGCACACATTAAAAATACAGGCAACAACAAATGCTGGAAAGGATGTGGAGAAAAAGGAACTCTTCTACACTGCTGGTGGGAACGTGAACTGGTCCAACCACTATGGAAAGCTGTATGGCGATTCCTCAAACTGCTAAACATGGAGCTCCCATACGACCCAGCAACACCACTTTTGGGAATTTACCCAAAGGACACAAAAACACTAATCCGAAAGGACACATGCACCCGTATGTTCATTGTGGCACTATTCACAATAGCAAAGGTATGGCAGCAACCCAGATGTTCAAAAATAGATGATTGGATCAAGAAGATGTGGTCCATATACACAACGGAATACTATTCAGCATTCAAAGAAGATAAACACAAGCAATTTGCAGCGACATGGATGGAATTAGAGGGAATCATACACAGTGAAATAAGCCAGAAAGAAAAAGAAAAATATCAAATGGTTTCACTTATAACAGGACTATAGGGAAACCAAATAGGAGAGAGACACTCAGAGTGGGGGGGGGGCAGGGAGGGGAGGATAAGGGCACAAAATGGAATAGAAAAGAACACAAGGGACCATGGAGATGGATCACGGGTGAATTGGTGGTGGGCTACCCAAGGGGAATACAAAATGTAAAAGACATAAATAACAATAAAAATTAAAAAAAAAAGAAAAAGAAATGGCAGTGCTGGGCCTCGAAGCTGGGCAGGTAAAGTCAGCATCTGCGTTCCTGTCCCCTGTCCTCTGCTGTTTCTTGCACTCAGCAGTCTTATTTTGATAGACAGTGCTTTTGAGTATGATGGGAAAAATCTATGCAGAGCAAAATGGGAGGCCCTGAGCCCCAAGCCTCTCCTTTCCTCTGAAAGCAGCCCTGAGCTGTGTTGCTCCAGCTTTTATGGCTCCAGCCAAGGCAAACGCAAGAGGCCAGGGCAAGTTGCTGCCCCTCCTGCACCCACCCATGACGGGGTCACTCAGTGAGCTCCTCTCAGCCCTGCCTGCTGCTGTCTTCATTAGCCAAGAAAGAATGAGTTGGGGGGCGGGGGGGGGGGGAAGAAAAAGAAAACATGAGGAGGGACAGTGACTATGAAGCAGCCAGGATGCCCTTCAAGTCGGTGGGGAGCACCAACATGGTGAAAACACTGACTCTGGGGAAGCAGATCTGTTGATAAATTAAACATTCCTCAAATTCTAATAGCCACACTGCCCTTCAAACAGAAGAAAACACAAGAATCTCTCATTACAGGAATGGGAAGGCACCATCAATAAGGTCACAAACCCTCTTTTTCAGTCCAGAGCTGCTTCTGAAATCAATTTAGGTTTATAAACTGCACTCAATCCAGAGTTCTAAGATTGGTTATAAACCTACCTGAGATTCTTCTCATAAAATGGGCTGGGACTTGGTTTTCTTTCAAACAATTCATAAAGCATATCACTTGATATTTAAGACATCTTGTTTTCAAGAGAACTTCACTCCTTCCTGGGTGGGTCCCTGCACACAGCGCCTTCTCCCCAGGTACAGGAGGATCAGGCACTAGCCTGGCTGCTGCACAGTCTGCACACCAGGGGCCCCAAAGGCTGAGGCACCCACCCAAGGTGTGACGCCATGTCAGTGCCCAGACCTGGACTGAAACCCAGGCCATCTGACTGGGCGACTGTTTTGTTTCTTACGTTATCACAAACTTTCATACAGACTGTCTGCATCCCCTATTTGGAAAGACTGATTTTGCTTTTAATGGTGATTGATGGGCCCACCCTAGCTCTCCTGCCCTCTTTGTAGAAACCTCAGGATTTTCTGATGGTATAAACTGATAACTGTGATATTATTTATTTGTATCTAAGATCATAAAGGTACCACAAATCCATATGATGTAACATTCCAAACACGGACATGCATTTTGGAAAAAGGGACACAAGCATGCAAATGGTTAGAGAGAAATGGGCTGAATATGTAAACTCCAGAATCTGCTCCACCAGAGAACACATACCAGCTGGAAGCGGTGTGATTTAGACAGGGTCAGGGGCCAGGGAGATGCACTGATATTAAATTGGCAGGACACTTAAAACAAACTTCTCTTTTCTCCTCTGGGCAGCAGTCCTGTCTTGGAAGAGTGGGAATTCTGACTTGCAGAGCTTCAGGGGAGATTGTTCTCTTTCTCAGTCTTTTCCCCCAAATATGGTAATATTACTGGACCAGACAATACAGATTAACCACATGGAAATAAACTTTCTTTTGTAACCAAAGGACCAGAAATTAAGAAGATAATTGAACTGAGCGACATCACCTGCAAGAAGCCCGAGGCACCGGCATTTCCAACCTTTCTTACTAAAAAGGGCATGTGCTAGCCTATTACTTCAGGTGTCTGCATTTTGTACTCAGCATGGGGCCAACAAACAAATAGAAACCAACTGAGGACTAATAAAATCCCGTGGTCCTCTTCTGCCTGTCTGCCCGGTGTTAAAGAAAAAAAAGTGCCTTACCCACCCAAACTTAAAAGCAGAAGGCTCTATAGTAATTTCTTCTGAAAGATTAGGGTACTGGTTTTGATTTGAGTGTTATGGGGAGGAAAGGGGTTCAAACTTCCCAAGATAGTCCTGAAAATACCAATCCAGAGAAATGAGGTAGAGAAACTTGTCAGGCTAACCTCGTATCCAGCCACAATGAGGTTACAGTAAATTTCCTATTCATGAACTACTCTATATAGTTGGTTAACTGTTTCAACATTTGATCAATGAGATGCCTAAGTTAGCCTATGTGCAATGTATAAATCTACTACATGCCTATTTACCACAAAATCTAACAGACTTATACTGTCAGAATCCCCACTCTTCCAACACTGAGATTATGCTTCATAAGTACCCCTTTCTCTGCAATGTCGTTCTAGTTTACTTGATGTGCATTCCTTGGGTTATGCGTTAAGAAAGAAGATCTAAGAAAAAAACATATTCTTGACATAACAACCTAATTTTATTAAGTAAGCACACAATTGATCACACACAAGCAACAAAAGAAGGTTGAGTTTGCAGAGCGCTACTAGAAAGGGCTAAGCAGGACTTAAGATAGATTTTATGAAATCTTGACTGCTCAATGCTGGTTTGGGGAATACAGCATAAAAAGTCAAATAAAATACCACAACATGAAGATCATATTAAAAAAAAAATCCTGCAGCCCTTAGTGGAAGGAAAGAAGAGTGGAGATGGACTGTTGAAGGTAGAAGAGTCCAACCTACCTCTCCCTCCAGCGCACAGGCAAAGGGACGAGCGTTCTCCCATTGCCCAGAAGAACAAACCAGCCTCTTGCTGGAAGAAAAACAGCTTTCCCGGAATTAGCAGAACTTGGATTTGATTTAAAAGAAAAAATCCTAAGTGAGAAAAACCCACTAAAACAACTTTAGTTAGCAATGTTAGCACATTACATGAAAGTTAACTGTTTTCTTGCATAATCTTTGGCTCCATCTGAAGTTCTCAGGGAGGGAAGTCACCTTTTCTCCCAGAAGAAGAAAGCTCACGATCGGCTGAACAAGTCTAAACAGCAGTGGTCCAGTGATACCGCAGCGCCTTCTCACACGACTCAGATGGGACGCAGACACGGGCCCTGGAAGGCATCTGCTCACCTCTCTGGTCTGACCTACTGACTGAAGGCTGCTGGGGTGGGGGCGTCATAGGAGCCACATCACTCATCCCGACAACTGGCTTCCCTCTACATAGCTTATTAATTGTTCCAGAATTTGATAAACGTGAGCCCTCCACCTAACCACTGCCCAGAGGGAAACTGGCCCTTCAGGATTCAGAGGATACTATTTAAAAGTCGTCCCTGGCCTTTCCCTAAGCTTGGTGGCAGGAACTTGGAACTTTTAAGAAAAACCCGAATTTCTTCCCCATCCCTCTGATGATAGCGACGCATTCCCCTTACCCATTTTGACTTAAGTTAGCGCACCACCTCCTATTAAAATTCTGCTTATGTTTGTCCCACAGAACATGGACGGATGGTGTTTCTCGGGGGCCCATCTAGTACAATTCCTGGTGCACAGGCTTGCAATAAATTGAGGAAAGGAACAGACCGAACCTGCAGGCGGTGTTTTTCACTCGGCGGAAGCGACACCTAGAGGGGAGCGGAGGGTAGGCTGCGGAAGCGCTATTCATCAATGTCGGCTACGGTTATCACGAGCTAGGTCGGCTGGACCGGGCCAGGAGGACCAACTCTCTAGGCGAGATACAGACCTAGCAGGGCCCGACTCCGCCGATCCCCAGCAACTTTCAGTTGGCGGATGGGATGACAGTGTTCCCAGCACTGTGAGAAACCCTACTGCTGTCAGCGGCTTTCTGCTCCTGCAAGAGTGGCGGGCTCCAAAGTCCTCAGGTGGCAGGCCTCTGGCAACCGCACTCAGGGCGTCGCTTTGACAGCTGCAGGGAGTCCCCAAGGCTCGCGCCGTGGTCGTCCCCAAACTCGAGGTGACACGCGGCCAAAGGGGAGCACGCTGCCAATTTAGCCTAGGACTCCACCACCCCCGGCCCTGAAACTTGGAACAGATTTCCTTCGCTGGCGCAAAGAGGAGCCAAGATCACACACAGTACAAGCTCCCCTAGGACCACCACCCCCTTCCCAGAACGTCCCCCAAACAAACTGCTCCCTGGTGACTGACTCCCGAGCAGACAGCACCCTGCAGCCAGCTCAGAACAGCAATCACTCGGCAGAACCAGAGCGGCACGCTGCCCGGACGCGGGTTGTGTCCCGAGTCCAGTCTCCTCCGCGGAGCCGGAGCGCCCAGCCCCAGACGCCGCGGACCTCAGGGTGGTGAGGGCCGGGAGAGCCGCCGCCGGCCCTTCAGGCTGCAGCAAGGAGACGCAAGTTTCCCCTCAAAACTGGAGGGGGTAGGTAGTGCGGTCGCCCGCCCCGCACCCCAGCTGGGGTCCAAGGGCACCGGCCCGAGCAGAGAAAGCGCTGCTCACCCGACTCGCCGAGGCCGCTCGGGATCCGGAGCCCAGGAGAGGCGCCTGCAGGGTCTGGACGACGGGCGCGGGCTGCGGGCTCGGCCCGAGCGGTCTGCGCTGTGCTCCGCGCGCCAGCCGGGTCGCTCCGGTCCCCGCAGCAGACCCGACCTCAAGCCTCGGCTCCCCAGCCTCTTGCCCGAGTGCTGGCCCGGGCGGGGCGAGCACTGCCGAGTCCAGGTCTCCTGGTCCCGTGCCCGCCGCCCGCCAGGAGGGCAAACTTGGCTTTTCCAGCGCGGGCGGCGGGGACAAGCAAGCGTCAGCGCCGGGCCCTGCAGGACGACGCGGGGCCGCGGGCGCCTGGACCCCAGCCCGCCACGGCGGCACGGGCTGTGGCGGCGGCTTGGCACCCTCCCTGCGCCCGCTCCGGAGCTGCGCCCGCGTACCTGAGGCGGCAGGGGCCGAGGTGAAGACCGGTGGCCGGACTCGGGTAGGCGGGAGGGAGCGCCCCAAGGCGGCCGCGGCGACCCGGCCCCGCGTCCTTCGGTCGGTCTCTCTGGCTGTCGGTGAGTCCCGGGCGTGCTGGAGGAGGACGCGGCTCCAGCTCTCTGAGCCGCCGCTGCCCGCTGCTGTGCCGCCGCCGCCGCGGCTGCCCTATTTCTGCCGCCGGGACCGGAGCCCGTGACGTCACCCTCCCGGCCCCGCCTGCCCAATCGCCGCCACCTGTGCGCGCCAACCCCCGCCCGCCGCCCAGACCCGCGCGGGGTCCGCGGCAGGTGCGCGGAGCAGCCGGGCGCGCACGCGGGGCGACTGGACTCCCGGCGCTCCGGGGCGTTCTCGGCTCGGGCCTGGGGACCAAGAGCCCTCCCGCCCCTGCCAGGCTAGAAGCTCCGCTGTCAACAACCCCCTCCCGCCCGCGCGTACACCCCCTCCTCTCCTTTCCTCCCGCTCCTTCCCGGCTCCGGCTCCCCGAGGCTGGGCTCGCCAGATGCACAATTAGTCTCCATCAGCGGTCACGGCTGGTGGAACCCGAGCCGGCCACTACACCGCACCGGAGAGAGAGGTCCCTGGAGGCAGTGCCAGGCGGCACTCCCCCTCGCTGAGCGCCAACAACCTGTGAAAGAGCAAAGTTTTCGTTTCTCTCTTCTGAATCTGGCCTCTCCGGCGTCAGACTCTGACTATACCCGGCATACACGGCAGTCAGGGTGACATTTGCCCAACCTGGCCAAGCTGTGACCAGAGGGTCCCTGTTCCCTTAGAACAGGACACTGCAGTCGCTCTGACCCCAGCCCCACGTCTAGGACTCCCAAACCTTTCTAAATCCCTCTCCAACATCCACAGATTTTGGATCCCTCCCCAGCCCGGTGAACATTTTGTTTTTATTAATAGGCCTAGATATCAATCTAGTTGCCCAAACAAAATGGAAATACCTTTGTAAGAACTAGCCCCTCCCCCCTCAAATTGTGATAATATCAAACTTAGGAGGGAGCCCCTAGCCAGGCTGGACTGGTGGTGACCCATGGGCAGCAGCTCGTGGGGAGGGGGGGGTCCTCTGCTCTGCCTGTGTGGACACCCGGTGACTTCCTGGCTCAGGGGAACTATGTCTTGTCCATGTGCTTGTGATCTCCCTTGGCCTGGAGGAGGGGACAAATGGGGCTTTCTGAAGGCAAAGTTAAATATCAGAAGGGGAGTAACAAAAATGTTAGATGGAAAAAGAGGTACTACCTTAGCTTCACCTTAGCTTCACCAGAGTTCCGCCTATGTACTAGGTACCGCACTTGGGATCCAGCCCTCCCTCTCTCACAGCCCAACTGTGGAACCCCAAGCCTGTTATGTCTCTGCTATAGGCATCAGTTTCCCCATCTATGAAATGAGGGGTTGACTGAGACCTGGATGACTTCCAGCTGTGATTTCCTGCAGGGATGCTTCGATCAGTGCTCAGAAGGATAAAGCTACTCCACCCCAGAGCCCTTTGTAGGATGATGCTCTCTCAGAATTGTCCGTGAATCTTTGCAAGACTAAACTTCCAAGGCTGGTTTGAGAGCAGATTCTCTGAAGAGATGGCACTTTCAATATTGGGGGGAGTGGGGAGGGGCAGAACAGACTGGGTATAGAAGGAAGTAGGGACCTTAGAAACATGGTGTCCCTTTCTCTGAAATGTAATCCTAAGTGGTGCTGAAGGTGGAACCCCAAGCTCAGAGTTCAGTTCCCTCCTCTGATTTGGAGGTGTTTGGAAAAGCAGCTTTCTGTGCTCCGCTCAGAACACAAAGTCCCTGAGTCAGCCTAGTGGCCCTATTACATAACCAAGGCAGGCCTTGGGACATGTGTTTTTAATAATTCAGGGTCATATGTAAGTCAGAGTCTGTAGATTGCCCAAGATCAGAAATAGCTGTGTTTGATGCAAGGAACAGGGACTGGACTTGCACAAACTTCCTCAGCTTCCTAAAGAGAGAATGGAGTTGCTGCAAAGCAGATGTACAGAGCATCCCTTAGAGAGAAAGCTAACATCTGAAGTGAGCTATTGTGACTACTGTGCATAAAATAAGACTGGAATTAAAAGTCACCTTGGAATATAAAAAGGTGAAGTGTGAATGACGAAATAAAACAAGCCTCTGGGGAAGCAGCATCTGAGGCCAGCAGACCTTGGCACTCTCTCGAGTTGCTCTCTGCTTTCACCTCTCAGGGCAAGTCTTGGCTTGATAATACTCCCCAGCTTGGAAAAAGGGCTGAATTTTACACAGAGAATTTCAGAATTTGCCTGAAACCCTGTCTCAGAACTTGCCAGCATACTACTGATTCTCAATACCCAACTAGGATACTTGGCCAAAAGAAATTGGTTAAGTTTTGATTTCCTACAATTCAGTAAGATTGGAATGGGGAAGCTAAAAGGAACATTAAGTTCACATTACTTCCCTAGCTCTGACTCTAGGTTGTTGGTGAGTGATACAGCCAGGCAGGCTCAGAGACACATAAAAGGAGGGTATGCACATTATTTTTACAAGACCAAGAAGTTGAAAAACCCCCATATATGTATTGTTTACTTTACTAGTTTTAAAACTATTTTTTTCTATGTCTATTCTTACCAGAAATACAACCATATGATCAAACTGCCAAATGTATCCCCTGTAGGTCACTGTGGCCTGCAAGCAGCACAGCAGGCTACCCAGAGGTGACACATAGCTAGGGCACCAGGAGAAGCAGGGCCCTTTCTCCAGATCTGATGAAAAGCTCCCTGTTACTAGCTAGAGGTCAGGTCCACCCCGGGCTGGGCAGACAGTGCCCAGACATCCCTGTTAGAAGCCAGACTGGTAGGTCAAGTGAGAAGGTGGCAACAGGCAGGAGACAGTGTTCCTTGTCTTACATAATTTAACATTCTGCTGTCCAAAAAAATATCTTACTAAATCTTCAAGCCAAACCATGCAGCTTATTGAAGGAGCAGTCTCAATCTTTGAGCCCTGGACAGAGGGGCACAAGGAGTGGGTCACTTTCCTGCCTCTGCCCCTCTCTGGCTAGGTGACCCTGGGTAAACCTACCCTTTCTGGGCCTCCCTTCCTCACCTCCTAAGTGGGAGCAGGAGGGGGTGAAATGGACCTCTAAGGTCATTTTCAATTCTTCAAGTCTGTGCCTTTATTTTGCTCGTATTTATAGATGTTAGGGAGTACTATGATCTAAAAGAGGTATGATGCTAAAGGTTTTCCTGAAGTCGAATACTGATGCTGATTTCTTAAGTGATGATTCACTAGTCAGCTAGAAATTAAGAGAATGTAGGGAACAGATTCAAACTCCTAGACCTAAAATTACACTCAGATACAACTATTTTCAACTTTGATTTAGGTCAAAAAGTGTAGTCAAGCATGGCTGTGAGGTGTTCATTCAAGAGACAACTGTGATTTGGGGAATATTTCAAGGCCATGAAGAAGTGGTACAGCGAGGGGATTTTAATTAAGAACTTGGGGTGAATGAGAAGAGGCAGTGATGGAAAGGTGAGAATGCAGACAGACAAGCAATAGAACTCTCCATGGCGCCATTATCCCACTGATAAGAGCCCCCTCTGGCTCCCAGAGGCTAGACTGACACTAGGAGATGCCGAAACAAAGCCCTGAACAGGAGAAAAGGGAGCTAGGTTACTCTAAGAATACCAGGTGCCCGAGGAGAATTGGAGATGAGCTCAGTTCTCTCAGCCTCAAGCACCACATCCTCCTGGGAATGCGGAGCCAGCAGAGAGGGAGCAGGCAGGAGGCAAGAGAAGGGAGGGGCTGGTCTCCCTTGTTCCAAAGGGAAACACAAACTCACAAATTTTTGTCATGACCCTGTTTTCCAACTCATCAGCACAGTGGTAAATGCCAAGACATTCTAAAAAAACAGCCTTCAAAAAGACGCACAGTCCACACCGGTGAACACGTGCTCCCTTCCAATGAAAACGCAGCAGTAAGGGTCATTTAAGGCCTCTGAAGTGAACCCCACTGGATGAGGGCCTCGAAGGTGGGAACTGACTGGGTTGAGATACCACCCACATCTGAGCAGCCACACTGACCTCTCTGCATTCCTCCCACTAGCACTTTGCCCACTGGCCTTGCTTCTTGGCCAGAGTCACACTATCAACTATTCCATGCTGTGCCCACATCTCAGAGCTGGAGCCTCTGTGATTACTGTCACCAGCTCAGATCAAGAAGCTAGGTATGTACAAGGAGACACTGGCCTCAGGCTGGACCCTGGGGGCTCTGGCTTCCCCCTAGGCTGCCAAGAGGGGTGAAGCAACACAACCCTGAAGTGTGAGGCAGCGCTTGCCCAGAGGGATGGGCACAGGAGGGCCAGTAGATAAGCACCGCTCCCTTCCCTGGATGTCCACCTGAGAGGCCACGCCCCCTCTGCCTTAGCTGGAGCTGTCGCTGAAGACCACACACTCAGCTGCCCTTGTGGCAAAGCTGGGCCAGCTCCTTAGCTGCTCTTTGTTCTTCCTCCTTCTGCTTCCCTGGCATCGCCCTCCTCCTCAGTAGAATGTTACCACATAAGCTTCTCCCGCAGGTTCTCATTTCAGAGAATCCAGACTAAGAGGAGTAATGGGAAACAAGAGGGGTGGCTGCAGAAACAGTCTCCGAGGAAGTGCTTAGGGGGAGATGCACATGAGTGAGAAGACCAGAGGTCAGGAGCTCCAGGGGGGCACAGCCAGCTTGAGGAAGCTGTGAGGACAGGCTTGATGTGACCTAGGCAATGTCACTCAGCAGGGGCATGGGGAGAACTGTGGAGGAGGGTACAGGTAGGCAGGGGACAGATCACACAGGGCTTCTAGGCCATGACAAATGAGGGTTTAAGCCTGAGTTTAGGTGTCATGGAAGCCACTGGAGGGTGCTGAGCAGAAGAATGACACTATCTGTTTTTAACGTCACTCTGGCTGCTGTATGAAGAGACTGGGGAGATGGGATGTGACTGGAGGATACAGCGAAAGCAGGAAGAACAGTTGTTCATCTACTGAGAGGCCTACAGTTAAGGCTGTCTCCTTATCACTATCACTGTCTTAGGGTTAGTGACTGCTCAGGATGCACTGGGGCGGAGGCCGAGCTCACCTAAGCCTCACAGCTTAGGCAGGATCTCACTCAGAACTGGCTCTCATTACCACGCGCACCTCTATGTCCATTCCACACAGGGTGTATGTGTGTGGCAGCTAGTAATAGCTCTGAATTGATGCCTGGATTAGGTGCCTGGAGAACCTTCCATTCTGAACCTCTTGGTCTATTTACTTAGTTTTGTGCTCAATGTGTGAACCGTTGTCATGTAAAACCAAACATATCATCTTTGTTGCTTCTTCTCAGCTCTATTCGGGTGTCTCTCCTCAGCATGGTCTAAATCAGTCTTGGGCTTCCATCTTTCCCACCAGGAACTGCACGGGGGGATAGTGGGAGCCCTTATTAATTGAAAGGGATCCCTAGACCTATGGCTGCCATCTTGTGACCCCAAGTTGACCGATAAAAGTTGGCAGAGCTGGGAAAGAACCTAGACTTCTAGGAAATGAGCAGCCGAAATAGCCAAGCCTGAAGCTGCACTGCCTTGGGATTTCCTTTTTCCAGATTACTTTAATCAGTAGAGTTGGGGTTTTCTTTAACTTGAAAGAGAAAATATACCAAATGAGAAAGAAGCCAAGATGCAAATAAAAACCAGATATTTGACTGACTTGGGACACAGCAGAGAAGATAACTACTGATATCATTATCTCCCTACTTAAAGTGTCCAAATAGAAGTCTCTTGACCCCAATCCAGGGTTGAGGTCTACAATCATTTTTAGTTATAAAGAACATTCATTAACCAGGAGCCTCCACTCCCTACTTGCTCTAGATCTAGGACAGCAGACACAACATCTGTCATGCAAAGGATGGCACCCCAGAGCTGGCAAATGTCGTATCATGTATGATTTCACAGGCTTGTCACTCAAAAAATTTCAGGTGATTTCATCAGTTTTCGTGTGCAAAGTGAAAAATTCCCCAAAACAGGCGAGTGGATCAACAAGATCTGGTAGATATACACAATGGAATACTACTCGGTGATCCAAAAGATAAGCTCATGCCGTCTGCGGCAACATGGACGGAGCTGGAAAGGGTGATGCTAAGTGAACTAAGTCAGAAGGAAGAAGATAAATATTGATGGTTTCACTTACATGTGGGATATACAGAAATGGAACAAAGGGGCAGAAAAAAGACAAAACTTGCAACCTGACCATAGATCTGAGGCATCCAGTGGGGGAGGGGAAGGAGGAGGGTCAAAACAGGGGCAGGAAGAGCCCAAGGGACTGGGGTGATGGACCCCCGGCTCTGTGGTGGGGGGAGAATGCAGGGACCACACTGGGCGGGGGGAAGCAAATGTTGTCCATATTAACAATGTAAGAAAATATTAAAAAAAATTTAAAGGAGGGATTTGAAGTTTTAAACAAATAATTGAAGAGTATATTATATATTTTACTATAAAGTTTGTGTTAATGCAATCAATATCCATAAGTCATTATAGTCATTATAAATGTCCACTTTATCTCATCTAACAGCAAAAACATGAGATTTCATTTTTATTAAGTTGTATAAGAGGACACATAATTTTCTGATAAATATACTGAAAAGTGATATGTCAGACCTGATTTAGGAACTGAAGAGATACTGAAAAGTACTTTGGGATTTAACAGCATCAAGTAGAGACAAACACTGATTTCCAAGAATTAACATCTGCAGTTATGGAATTTTATACTTAAAAACACTACTATTTTATTTTTATAATTTCTGGTTGTGTTTATAAATGACAGCAGGAGAAAGATTTCAGGTCGCTATTTGCAAGCACGCTGCAAATACCACATTGTGGGTGTGGATGGAGCCTTTATTCTCGATAAATGAAAAGCCAAATTGGATATAATTGCCACTCTATTTTCTCTTCTTAACACTGTTTCTGAAGTACCAAAGACATCTTGGTGTTCTATATAAGGATTTTTATCAGATGAATACGATTTACAGATTGGTGGAGATAATTTTAAAGTAGGATGGTCGCCTTAGCATTTTTTGCTCTTAATTATCTTGTATTTCATCATCGGGTTCCTTATGTTTCTTGTCTTTAAACACAGTCTATTATGAGCACACATCAAACATATATGACTAAGAAGAAAAGCAATTTAAAATGGAACAGCCTCAGCGATGCCAGCAGTCCATGCTGCTCAGTCAAGAAATAAACTGAGTGAGGCTCCTCGTGTCCTCAGCCGACCTCCGCTCAGGGCGGGTGCCCGTCACACACCGCCAGGAGGTTGGCCTTTTATTACAAGTGGGAAAGAAAAAAACGTTGCACTAATTGATTTTTAATTCTTCTCTTTTGAAATAATTGGAGATCCACATGAAGTTGAAAGAAATAATACAGAGTCATCACCTGTCCCTTACTCATTTCCTCCATAATGACATCTTGCAAAGCCACAGGCTGATGTCACCCCCGAATCTTGACATTGATACAAAGGCACAGAAGCTTTCTATCACCCCAAGGGCCAGCATCTACCTGCCCTCAGTGTGCCCTTCCTCCTCACCCCTAATCCCTGGCAACCTCTACTTTGGTCTCATTTCTATAGTTACGTCATTTCAAGAATATTATATAAAGAAAGGCACATAATATATAACTTTGGATATTGGCTTTTTTTTTTTTCACTTAGTATACTTAGCTCCACATTCATTCAAATTGTTTCTCATATCAAACGTGTGTTCCTTTGTCTTACTGAGTAGCATCCCATGGTATGAATGGATTGAGTTTGTTCAACCACTTGTATCACTCCCATTTTAAGCTATTACCATAAAGTTGCTGCAAACATTTGTGTACAAGATTTTACATGAACATACCATAATTTCTGGGATACCCATGAGTGTAACGACTGGCTTGTATGACAGTTGCACATTTAGCTCTTTAAGAATTGCCAAACTATTTCCCAGAGTGTCTGTATCATTTTCTGTTCCCACCAGCAATGCTTAAATGGTTCCTCTTCTCTGCATCCTTGCCAACATTTGCTGGTGTCACTATTTTTTATTTTAGTAAGTCTGAGAGGTGAATAGTGTTGTAGTTTGCATTTCCCTACTAATCAATGATGTTAAGGGTCTTTTCATGTGTTTGTCACCCAAGTATACATCCTCTTTAGAAAAATGACTTGTTGTACCTTTTGGCCTTTTTCTAATTAGATTGTTTGCTTCCTTTCACTGTTGATTTTTGAGAGCTCTTTATACATGCTAGATACTAGTCCTTTGCAGTATTTGCAAATATTTTCCTCCAGTCTGTTTTTCATCCTCTTAATTCTTGTTGTAGAGCAAAAGTTGTCATTTCCCCCCTTTTCTTGCTTTATTGTACTCCCAGCACTGTGTTGATTCAGAGTGATAAGAGCAGATCTCACTGCTTGTTCCTGGTCTGAGAGAGAAAGCTTCATCCTTTCATAATTATAGTAAGGTTAGCTATAGAGTTTTTTGTAGATGTGCTTTATCAAGTTGTGAATGTTTATCTCTATTCCTATTTTTTTTAAGTTTTGTAAATGAGTGAATTGAAATTTTTTAAATGATTTCTGGGCAGCAATTAATATGATCATGTGATTTTTCTGTTTGCCTGTTAATATGGTAGATTAGAATTCTTAACACTGAACTAGCTTTGCATCTCTGTAGTAAACCCCACTTGGTCATAGCATATAAATCTTTTTCTATTTCATTGAATTCCCTGTTAACATTTCTTAAGGATTTTTGTGTCTACAGCAGGTCTTTAAATAAGGTGACTTCCTTTCATTATAACGTTGATGAGGAAAAAAAAGAAATCCAGCTGCCCTTAGACAAAATATTAGTGGAGGATTTACTTTTGTTATGCAACATTTTATTTAAAGTTATAATTTCCAAGGACCTATTGATGATATTAAGTGAGGACTTACTATATATTCATGAGGGATATGGCTCTTTTGTGCTCTTTTTTTGTAGTGTTTAGTCTGGCTTTGGTATCAGCTAATACTGACTTCATAAAATTAATAGGACATGTTCTCTTTTATTTTCTGGAAGAAACTATATAGAATCAGTGTTAAATTTTCAAACATTTGGTAAAATTCTCCAACAAAAGCATCTGGATCTGAAAATTTCCATTAGGGGAAGTTTTAATTTGTTGACTCAGTTTCCTTCCTAGTTTAGAACTATTGAAATTTTCTACACACTTTTGAGTGCACTGTGGATGCTTATGAATTTTGGATAATTGATCCATCTCATTTAAGTTGTCAAATGTACACAGGAGCTGTCTGCAATATTATCTTATTCACAATTTGTTATGTGCAGGGTCTGCAGTGATATCTCTGGTTTAATTCCTGATCCTGCAAATTTGTGGCTCTTCCCTTTTTTCTTTGTCACCCTCAATAGTTTATCAATTTTATGGTTCTTTTCAAACCTCCTCTTAGTTCTTTTGTTTTCTCTACTATTTTTGTCAGTGTCATCAATTTGTATTGCTATTTTTATTATTTCCTCTCGCTTCTACTTACTGAGTTTATTCTGCCTCTTCTAAGTTCTTCAGGTGTGAGCTTAGATTGCTTCTTTCAGACTTTTCCTCTTTCTAATATAGGCATTTAATGCTATAAATTTCCCTCTCGACATTCCTTTCATTGTGTGTCACAAATGAAATGTTATATTTTAATTTTCATTGTATAATATATTGCCCAATTTCCCTTGAGAATTCTTCTTGGACCAATAGATTATTTAGAAGTGTGATGTTTTGTTTCCAAGCATTTGGAAATTTTCCTGTTATCTGTCTATTATGAATTCCTAGTTAATTCCGTTGTGCTTAGAGAACACATCTTGCATGATTTAAATTCTTTCAGATTTCACTGAGGTTTATTTTTGACCCAAGCTATGGTCTGTCTTGATGTATGTTCTGTGCACACTTGAAAAGAATGTGTATTCTGCTGTCACTGGGTAGCGTGTCCTTTAACTGTCGGTTAGATCCTCCTGGTTGCTGATGTAGTTGAATGTTCTGTATTCTTGCCGATTTTCTCTCTAGTTGCTCCATCAATTGTCAAGAGGGGTTTTGAAGTCTCCAACTATAAGTGATTTTTCCTTTCGTTTCTCTCAATCTACTTCATACTTTTACAGTCTTACTATTTGATGTATACACTGCTTCATCCTTTCATTATTATATAATGTCCGTCTCTGGCATATTCCTTGGTCTGACGTCTACATTATCTGATAATATTATGGCTACTCTGACTTTCTTTTGATTAATTCTTATGCCTTTTTTACATTCAACCTTACTGTATCATTATATTTAAAGTGAGTTTCTTACAGATGGCATATAGTATGGCCATGTTTTTTAATCCACTGTGCCTATTTCTGATTTCAATTGGTGTGTTTAGACCATTTACATTTAAATATGTTGATGCTTAAACCTGTCATTTTATTTTTTGTCATCTCTTTATTTTTCATCTCCATTTTCTTTTTCCTTATTTTGAGTTACTCATTTTTTAGAATTCCTTTTTCATTTATCTATGGTGTTTCTGAAGTATCTCTTTGTATAGTTTTTTAAATAACTTATTACAGTCTGTTGTTTCATAATTTTAACAATTCAAGTATAGGAATCCTACCTTCATTTATATCCATTTACCCTGCCATTAATAAATGTCTTAAATCTTTTCTTTATATATACATAGAACCACATCAAGCAGTGTTACAATTTTACTTCAAGCATCAAATATAATTTAGAAAACTGAGTGAGAGACAGAAATTCTCTGTCTTCTATGTATTTATCCACATCTTTGTTTACCACACCCTGACTCCCTTCTTAATGAGCCAAGATGCTTTTCTTTTCATAAAATGTTATTTAAACTTTCTTTCAGAGTCATTCTACTATAGTCATTCTACTTGAGACAAATTCTCCTAGGTTTCGTTTGCCTAAGAATATCTTATCCCTTCACTACTACTAAGTCTTTTGTTAGATACAGGAGTCTAGTTTTCTTTTATCAGTTCAAAAGTGTTGTGTCACTCCTTTCTGATCTCCGTCATTTCTGTCAAGAAATACTATGTATTTATCATTCAAATTGTTTTGCCACACAATTCTTCATAGAAAAAACATTACTGAAGTTTATATGAAACACAAAAGACCCCAAGTAGCCAAAACAATCTAGACAAAAAGGGGGAAGAAAAATGGTATCAACTCCTAGACTTAAAGCTATACTTCAAAGCTATAGTAATCAAAATAATATGGCACTAGAAAAGAAAAAGGTACACAGACCAAGAATAGAATTGAGAGCTCAGAAATAAACCCACACTTATATGAACTGTTAATATACAACACAAGTCAAGATTATATACTGGATAAGGGAAAGGCTCTTCAACAAATGGCTTTGGAAAAATTGGATAATGCAAATGAATGATGCTAGAACACTATCTCACAACATGGATGTAAGACCTGAAACCATGAAATACAAAGAATTTATCAGCAAAACACAACAGTATGAGGGATATCTTTGGGGACTCTATTCCTACAACAAGGAAAACAAAAGCAAGAATCAAAAAACAGTACTGCATCCAATTAAAAAGCTTCTACACAATGACACACACTATTATTAAAATGAAAAGACACACTAGTAAGAGGGAGTAAATATTTTCATGTCATACATCCGACAATTACAAAGAATTTGTTTGATTCAACAACAATAACAAAACACCAATACAAAAATGGGCAGAACAGTTAAACAGACCCTTCTTCAAAGAAGAAGACACTCAGATAGACAACAGACACATAAAAAATATTCATCATCACTTATCATCAGGGAAATGCACATCAAAATCACAATGAGATACCATTGCACACTTGTGAGAATGGTCCATATCACAAAGGCCAGAAACAAGTGCCGGCAAGGATGTGGAGAAGAAGGAATCTTGTACACTGTTCATGGGAATGTAAACTGGTCCAGCCCCTGTGGAAAACAGTGTGGAGATTTCACAAGACTAAAAGGTACATCTACCATATAATTTAGCAATTCCACCCTTAAGTATCTACCTGAAGAATGCAAAAACACCAATTTGAAGAGACATAAACACTCCTATGTTCAGTCCAGCACTATTTATAATAGTAGTTACAGAAACAACTTAAGTGCCCTAGGACAGAAGAGTAGATTACAAATATGAAGTACATACACACAATGGAATACTACATAGCTATACAAAAAAAAAAAAGTGAACTCTTGACACTTGCAACAATAATGGAACTGAATGGGGAGTATGCTGAGTAAAATAAGTCAGAGAGAGAAAGACAAATACAGGACAGTTTATCTTATATATAGTATACAGAGAAACTAAATAAAGAGTAAGACAAAACCAAACCAAAAACATAACCCAGAAATATGACTGTAGAATCAAGGCTCCCAGAGGGGAAAAGGGAGAGAGATGAGCAAAGCAAAGACAGGACCCAGTGGACTATGGCAGAGGAAAACGGGTGCCGTGCTGTAGGTGTGGTATGGTAACATACACCTGAAAAGGTGTTATCCTGTATCTCTACAGCATAAAGAGTGTTGTAAACTAATGTTACCCCAACTGAAAAAAAAAGAGAGAAAATAGAATGTTTCCTTTTGTTTATACAAAAAAATTGTCTTGCCTTATACAAAAAGAGTCATTTCTCTCTCACTACCTTCAATATTTTTTTTGTGTTTAGTTTCCGGACATGGAGACATGATGCAACTTGATGTGGATTTATTTACATTTATCCTGTTAAAAGTTTGCTAACTGTATTGGATCTATAACCTGACTCTTTTGCCCTATTTGGGATGTTCGCCAACATTACTTTTTTTGACTATTTTTTAGCCCTGCCCTCTTTCTCCTTTCAGGACCGATAACACACGTTAGAGCTTTTGTTATTGTCCCACAGGTTCCTGAGACTCTGTTAGTTTCAGTCTATTTTCTTTATGTTGTTCAGTCTGAGAAATCTGTCTGGCTTCAAGCTTGCTAATTATTTCTTCTGTACCCTCCATTCCGCTATTGAGCCCACCATTAGTTAAATTTATTTCAGTTATTGGATTTTTCAGCTTCAAATTTTTCTTTTGGCTCTTCCTTATGTCTTCTATTCCTTTGTTGAGACTTTCTATTTTTTCATTTGTTTCAAGTGTGTTTATAATGGCTCAATGAAGCATTTTTATGATAACTTTAAAATTTTATCAAATAATCCTGGTATCTCTGTCATCTTAGTGTTGGCCTCTGGGATTACTCTTTATTGTTTGAGATCATCCTGGTTCTTTATATGATGAATCCCTTTTGAATGAAACTGGGATATTTGGACATTGTTTTTTGAGACTCTCAGTTTTACTTATGTATACATATATGCATGTTTGTACATAGCAGCTAGATTGAGATATAATTGATAAACTATACCTGTGTGTGTACGTGTGTGTGTGTATGGTGTACTATGTGATGATTTGACATATATGTGTATGTGTATATGTATGTACATACATATATAGATAGATAGATATACACTTTGTAAAATAATTACCAGAATCAGGTTGAGGAATACACCTGGATCTCACTGAAACCTGGATCTTACTGTTTTACTTGCTTCCTCTAACACTGTTCCAGTAGAAGGGAGAGGGGCATCATTTTGCTATTACCAAAACAAGTGGGTAAAGAATTCCAAGATCCCAACTCAGTTTCTACTAACACCTAAGAGGAGGGGGAGGCCTTATGGCTCTGGGAAGGGGTAGCAGGTCCATCTTTCTACTAGGCCTCCACCGATACCTCCCTTACAGAGAACAGACATCCCTCCTTACTGCTGCCACAGGCCTCCACTGTCACCAGGGGGTATGGAGTGAGGGAGGGAATGTAAACTTACGACCAAGGGAGAGGAAGAGGTGGAAAGTCCTGACCCCATTAGGCCTATTTTGAGGCCACCTCTTCCAGGAAAAGAAGGGGTTCCATGTTCCTGCTGGGTGAGGTGGAATTCCAGCATCCCTATTAGGATTTCTGGTAGGGGGACACGGGTGCCTCATGATAGTCTAGTAAAAAAGGGAAAATCCAGGCTCCCCACTTGGCTTTTACTGGTGCGTACACACATGGAGCCAAAGATTTTTCTAGAATGATTGGCTGAAGTAGCGTGTTTAATATCTAAAAGTTTTCTGTGTCACCAGGCTGCCCCTTTCCTGGTCCTTTGGCCCGAGAGAACAGGCTTTGGGGGAGCTTGATTTATCTGTTTCCAGGTTGCTGGCTTCTTTAGCTCTACATCAGGGACACACAAGGCAAAAAGAAACCCAGCACAGTCAACATTTTGACATTTCTTGGGCCCTTTAGTCCCTAGTGCGTGAGTTGCCTTCTCTTCTCTTTGTCATATCTGACGTCCACAGTATCTAGTTTTAGAAGAAAACAGGGGCAAGCCTTCCTACGCCATTTTTCTGGAAGTGGAAGTCGAAGCACTGATATTGAGACTGATATGAACCCTGGCAACTCTGCCAGCTGGGAGGTGGCAACACAGGGGCAATCAACTGTTTGTGATGTGTTATATTATTAACTGAGACAATGACTGTATGCAGGGGTCCTCATGTCCTGTTCCTGCACCATCCTTTGTCTGAACTTCTCCAGAGATCCCCTCCTACTCCACAGCAAACAGCCTGAAATCCACATCCTCCAGGCAAAATGAATTGGATGGTAGTGCCTGGTTCACCCAGAGTTTAGGGTGTGTGTGTGTGTGTGTGTGTGTGTGTGTGTGTGTGTGTGTGTGTGTGTGTGTGTGTGTGTGTGTGTGTTATTGTTTTAAGAACAATGGGCTTGAGACAATGGGCTCTCTTATTTATTGCCTCCTTGGTAGAGGGTAAGGGAATAAATAGTTCCTCTACTTGGCACT
>PVIJ01020682.1:0-20372 GCA_004024925.1 Scalopus aquaticus | reverse complement strand
GGGGGGGAGGGGGGGAGGAAGGAGCCGGAGGGAGGGAAGGGAAAGGGCACAAAATGGAATAGAAAAGAACACAAGGGACCATGGAGATGGATCACGGGTGAATTGGTGGTGGGCTACCCTAGGGGAATACAAAATGTAAAAGACATAAATAACAATAAAAATATATATTAAAAAAAAAATAAAATAGAACTAACACATGATTCAGCAATCCCACTTCTGTGTATATAAGCAAAAGAAATGAAAGAAATATCTTGTAGAGATATATGTGCTCTCATGTTAATTAGAGTTTTAGTCATACTAGCAAAGACATGGAAACAATACAGGAATCTATATACTAGACCTTTCGATTTCTTGTTCTAGATACTCATGTTGTTTGACAGTCATTTAGTTGAATCATCCACGTTGTCATATATGATAGGATTTCCTTCTTTCTTAAGGTTAGATGATAGTCTATTTTATGTGTGTGTATTTATGTATGAATATGTTAATGTATGTATGTATATATATATGTGTGCATACATATATACACACAATGGAATACTATTCAACCTGAAAAAGAAGGAAATCCTACTTCTTAGACAACAGAATAAACTTGGAGTGTATATAGTAAGTGAAATAAACCAAACACACAAAGACAAATACAGCTTGATCTCACCTATCTGTAGAATCTGAAAAAATTAAATCAATAAAATCAGGGAATAGAATGGCAGTTACCAGAGGCTGGGGGTATGGAAATTGGTTGATGTTTGTTAAAGGGTGCAAAGTTTCAGTTATACTAAAAGAGGAAATTCTGCAGCTCTACTGAACGGTAACTGTAACAAACAGTAAATAAATGTACTGTATACTTGCAAGCTGCTAAGAGTGAATTTCAAGAGTTCTTAACCTATACTCCAAATCAGTAACTTTGTGAGGTGATGGATATATTAATTAATTTTAGTCATAATATTTTCACAACTGAATATTATATTAAAATGGCACATTGTACACCTTAAGTATATACAGTTTTAGTTATGATTTTATTATAATTATTATTTATTTATTATTATATCTAAACAAAGCCAGGGGACAAAACCTAACATATTAGCATTGGTACAAAATATTAACTAAACTAGTCTTTTTTCGGACTTCAAAATTTTTCACTTTAATAACATTTTTCCTCTTCTTGTATGCCAATTTGCACTTAGTTATGAAGTCTCCTTAATTTCCTCCAAGCTGTGACATTTTCTGTTCTTTTTTTTAAAAAAGATTTATTAATTTATGCATACAAGCTGGGGTACAGGCCAGAGGCGTGGGGTGGCGAGAGGGTTCACCAGAGACAGAGTGGGGAGGGACAGGCAGATGGACGGAAATACACTGCTGAGGGGAGCAGCGGGCGAGGCAGGAGAGGTCTGCCGCACCATGTGGGAATCGCCCTGGCTGGGTGTTGAACTCGTGTCACCGCTGCCCGACAGCTCCACAGTGCAGCACCTAATCACTGTGCCACCAGGGAGGACCCGACATTTTCTGTTCTTACTTGTTTTTTGGGACCTTGGCACTTGAATGGTACTGATCAGTTATTTTGTAGAATGTCTTTTGATTAGAGCCTATGTGATGTTTTCTTTCCTTCTTAAAAAAATATTTATTTTTATTTATTTACTCATACAAGAACTGGGGTCTACTCCAGAGGTATGTGGGGCTGGTGTTGATAGATTCACTAGAGACAGAGTGGGGAGCAGAACAAGGAGATCTACTGAAATACCCTGTTGAGGGGAGCAGCGGGTGAGGCAGGAGAGGTCTGCTGTGCCATGTGGGTCAGCTCCCTGGCTGGGGATCAAATTCAGGCAGCAGTGGCTGTTGATAGCTTGATAGCACTGAGACTTAACTCCTGTGCCATCCGGGAGACCCCTATGTCATATTTTCTTCTTATTAGATTACAGTTGTGGATTTTGGAGAAGAATACCACAGAAATGAAGTGTCCTTCTCATTGTGTCACATCAGGGGGTACAGGATATCAACATAACCTATCACTGGTGATGTTATCTTTGATAACTTGGTTAAGATGGTGTCTACTCTAACTATAGAGTTACTCCAACTATAGAGTCACTATTTTTCACTAGTAACATTCCATACTTATTAGAAGTAAGTTACTACACTCACACAAATGAGGAGGAATTAATCTCCATCTCCTGGAGGAGGGGATATCTACATTTGTATTTGGAATTTTTCTATAAAGAAGATGTTCCCCTTTTCTATTTTTTATTTGTGTATTCAGTTATTTAAAAACATATAAGTATAGTCTTATGGGTAGTCTCCCCTCATCTGCGGGGAGACTCTAAGCCCCCAGTGGATGACTGAGACTTCAAATAGTCCCATGCCCTATATTTACTATGGTTTTCTGATACATACACACTACTGATAAGTTTGATTTATAAATTAGGTATAGTAAGAGGTTAACAGCAGTAACAAATAATAAAATACAATGTATGGTAATAAAGGTTATATGAATGTGGTCTTTCACTCTCAAAATATCTTAGTATATGTAATGTTTTTTGGACCACAGCTTCCTGGTCCTAGGACCTTGGCTGGGATTCTGCATCTCCCAGATGTGAGGTTCACAACTCCCTGCTGTTCAAGGATGCGAGCTCTGGAATGCAGAGGGAACTGTAGTTTCAGAGGTGCACACTGATGACCTTAGATCAGGGCAACTGAATGTAGAAAACTGCATGACGAATCCCAGGAAGTACCTCATCTTCTTTGTAATTAGTATTTTTCCTTGATTTGCAAGCTCTGCAAATCTTGGGGACAAAAATACACAAATAAAACAGTGAAGACACATGGTTCGCCACATATACGGAAAGTTCCAAATGATCTAAACATTTTCTGTCAAGATACATTTGAGATTCACATTCCCAATTTCTCACACTTTATTCCTAAGAAGAACAGGGGTAACCACGGGTTTTCTCTAGCTTTATGAGGTGAGCTATGAAAACAGCATGGCTATGATGAAAATCCATTGCACAGTTCATGAAGTACAGTGTGGGGGCCCCTGGAAACAATCTTGGCTTGTCATGTTGCTCTCTCACTTCATAAACCCAGAGATCTAAGATCTTCAGTGTGCACCTCTGAAACTACAGTTTTCTCTGTATTCCAGGGCTCACATCATGGAATAGCAGGGAGTTGAGCACTTTCTACTTACATCTGGGACATGCAATATCCAGCCAAAGTATGTCTATAGAAAAGCAGGTGAAATCAGGGAAGAAGTAAAACTATCACTATTTGCAGATGACATAATAATATACATGAAAAATCCTGAAGATTCCACTAAAAGCTAATTGAAATAATAAATTCAGTAAAGTGGCAGGGTACAAAATCAAATTGTAACAATCACTTGTGTTTCTATATGCAAACAATGAGTTAGAAGAGAAGGAAGCCAGGAAAACAATGCCATTCACAATTACAACAAAAAGAATTAACCACCTAGGAGAAATTTAACAAAGGAAGTAAAGGATCTATACTATGAAAAATATAAGACATTGTTAAAAGTAATGGAAGACTCAAAAAAGGAAAGATATTCCTTGCTCATGGATTGGAAAAATTAACATTATTAAAATGGTTATCTTACCCAAAGCAATATATAGATTCAATGCGATCTCTATCAAGACTCTAATGATATTCTTCAAATAAATAGAACAAAGAAAATTGAAATTAATGTGGAACCACAAAAGTTTCTAAATAGCTAAAACAATACTGACACAAAAGAGGAAGAGTGGCAGTATCACATGCCCGGCCTTCAAACTATACTACAAAGATAGAAAAATCAAAGCAGAATGGTACTGGGATTATGGGGAAGGGAGGAGGCACAGAGCCCAGTGGGATATAATTGAGAGTCCAGAAATAAACCTGTACATCCATGGACACTTAAACTCTGATAAGGTATCCCAAAGTATACACTGGAGAAAGGAGAGTCTCTTCAAAAAATGGTGTTGGGCGAATTGGACAGTCACATGCAAAAGAATGAAACTAGATCATCATCTCTCAACTTACACGAAAATTAACTCAAAATGGATTAAAGACATGGATATAAGACCAGAAGGTATAAAACACTTTGAGGAAAACATAAGCAAAATACTCCACACTATTGAATGTCTTAGGGCATTTGACTCCAACTGCAAGAGAAACAAAAGCAAATATAAACAAGTGGGATCACATAAAACTAACAAGCTTCTACACAGTGAAATAAACATCAGTAAAATAAAATTGCACGTTACTGAAGTGAGAAAAATTTCCATATCATGCATCTGACAAATGTCTGATATCCAAAAATACATAGAGAACACACACAACTCCACAAAAGGAAGATGATTAACCCAATCAAAAATTGGGCATAAGCGCTAAATCAAAACTACAATAAGATATGATCTCACACATGTGAGAATGGCCCATATCAAAAGGACCAGAGATGTCAAGAGTTGGTGAGGAAGTGGGAGAGAAGGAACCCTTGTACACTCTTTGTGGGAATGTAGATTGGTCCAGCCCCTATGGAAAACAGTATGGAAGTTTCTCCAATATTAAAAACAGATATATTACTTGACCCAGTAACTTAATTATTAGATATTTACCTGAAGAATGCAAAATCACTAACTTGAAGGGATATATGCACTCCTGTGTTCACTGCAGTCCTATTTATTAGAATAGCCAAGTTATGGAAACAAATTAAGTGTCCAAAGACAGAGGAGTGGCTAAGAAAATATGTGGCATTTTATATACAATGGAGTTCTCAGCTATAAAAAAGATGAACTCTTGTCATCTGTGAGAACACGAATGGAACTAGAAAGGATGATGCTAAGTGAAATAAGTCAGAAGGAGAAAGACAAATACCAGGTGGTTCTACTTATATGTGAAAGATACAGAAACAAAACAAAGTATCAGACAAACCAAATCAATAACAAACCCCTGACATCTGACTGCAAAACTGAGGCAACTGGAAGGGGAGTGGGGTGGAAGTGGTGGAATGAGGGGGCCAAATGGGCATGATGGAGGTTATTGGGGCTTTGGTGGTGGGCATGGTTTGAAGATATACATTTGTAGAGGTTTGCACCTATAACCAACCCCTAAAACAAATACAATAAAGAAATACAAAAGAAAAGGAGGTGAGCAGAATAAACAGTTATCACGGATAGGTGCATCAACCTCAACAAGCACATGTACGATAGAAAAATGTCCCAGAAACTATGACCTTTGGGTTTACATGGGGCCAGGAATCAACTGAATTAGGCGAGAAATGAGGGAGACAAACAAGCTTACTCTCGGTCCCCACATTGTGATGTGTGAGAAAGGCACAGGTTGCAATGAAGAAGCTGCAGGGGCAGAAAAGCATCTGTGGTGAAGCCCTGGCATATGCCCTCACCTGTTGGATTGCCACCTCTGTGCCCCCAACTTGCTTTGATTTTTCCAGTGGACACCACATCTCCTGAGACACTGTTCCCAGTTGTTGCTGGGACCCAGGCCTTTCCTCGCTTCAGTCCTCGGGGCTGGACCCAGGGTGAGCGAGCAGCTGGTGAGGACACAGCTCATGTTTCTTAGATCAGAAGGGCCATTCCTTAGGTGCTGCCATTCCGGCCATTTGGCCACCAGGAACCCCTTTGGCTCTCTGAGCTCTTACCTCACCCCTGGTCATTTTTCACAGGATTTTCCATTCCTTGTCTTAAATAGATCATGGACAGCTGTTCTTGTCATTTTATTCTCAATGTTACCTAACCCCTTGCCAAGCCTCATTCTCATTACTTTAGGCACTATGAGAAACTGCAGTGTGGCGAGTAGGAATAGATTCTGCCTCTCATTAGCTGTGTGACCATTTGAATAGGTTAGCTTCTCTGTGCTGTTATCTCAACTACAGTGGGAACAATAATAATAGTACTGGTACCACAGGGTCCTAATGATGTGGAAATGAGTTGATTGTACAAAGTCCCAAGAAACTGCCATATACCTAAGAACTGTCATGCAAGCGTCTGGCATCTATTAAAAAGTTCTGTTACTCACCAACCTCTCTAAAACCCCAGTGCTACCCAGCTCCAGTATGGGTAAGGGGTCTAATACTGCAGTTCACTGTATTCAGGTCAAGTAGGGGCTAATCACAAAATGCCAAAGACCAGAAGATGCATTCTACAAGAAAATTTTCCCAAGGGTGTACTGATATAAGGGAAAACACATATTTATATTTCTCTGCTGTGAGACCTCATGAAACTTGGGCAGGTTATGTGGAATACCTAAATCATGAATAGTTAGGGTGTGGCTAATCATTTTTCACTCATCAACCCCAAATTCAGCTGCAAGTCCCATGCCCAAGAACACCTTCAGTCACAAGGAGCGTGCTCAAAAACAGGTGGCGGTGAGCTGAAGACTAGAGGTAAAGATATTTGAGAGAGGTGACTGGGAGCGCTTTCAGGCTCTTATTCCTCCCTGTCTCAACTCCTACATATAATGAGTATGGCTGAGATCACAGATCAGTCAAGAATACTATGGTGACCCTTGTACATTGTTCTAAGACCCCTCATACATTGTTCTAAGACCCCTCATACCAAGAGCATTGCCTAGGCGTGTCCTCCCATTTCAACCCCTGCACTGCTACTTGTAGTTGTCTGACTCTGGTCTTTGTCCTCTCTAAACAAACAGGTGAACAAACCAACAACCCACACAAAGTGCAAAACCAAAGTATATTCTTTCTTTTTTGAACACAAAAGAAAGATACTTAAAAATTAAGTATTTTTAACCATAAGTTTTCTCCTGATTTGCAATCTAAACTAATTAAAATTTCTCTATCTATTCTACTTCAAAGTGATTTTTCATTATAAAAGAAAAACAAGTTAATTGAAGAAGCTTAGAAAATACAAAGAACTCTCATAACATTGCCTTATGTTAAAATGGTATTAAATGTAAATATGATTGTATATTCATTATATACTCTTTCTATAACTTCTCTGCAATGTAGAGTTCTAGAAAGAACTAGAAAAGTAATTCAGTATATATGTATATTCACAGGTATGTTTAAGTCATATGTATATGTATATAGTTAAATAAAACAAGCTGGGGAAATTATTTGCAACACTCATGTAAAACATACTGTATTCCCTCTATTGAAATGTTAAATATTTTGACCCCCAACGCTACTACCTTTTTTGCCTCAAAGGAGTTTTTCAAATTTTTTTTTCACAAAAATATACTTTTAAAGGAAAAATGCTAACAAATAAGTTATCTTTCTTTATTATTGTTTTGACTGTATTACAAATATAGGTGTGGCAATATCATAAGTTTTCTCAATTTTATTCCATGGCAGTAGACAATATAAACTCAGCCAACTACAGCAGGATAAATAAAAGAGATGATTTCCACATGTTCTAGTAATCCAGAGAGCAAGCTAGAGATTCAGAAATTAAATTGTGTACACAGTTTTTAAACTATGAGCCCTAAATATTTTATTTGCTTAGTCTTCTCTAGCTTTTTTCTCCATTTAATTAAAAAATTCAAACCAAGACTGTGAAGGAATTGTATATCTGCTACCTAAATTCAATAATTAATATTTTGTTTGTTCAATCAACATCAATCCATATATTCATTCCTACACTCTTTCCATCTTTTTTTTTAAGATTTATATATTTATACATACAAGCTGGGGTACAGGCCAGAGGTGTGGGGCGGCGAGAGGGTTCACCAAAGACAGAGTTGGGAGCAGAACAGTCAGATCAGAAACACACTGCTGAGGGGAGCAGCGGGCGAGGCAGGAGAGGTCTGCCTCACCATGTGGGATCCTCCCCGGCTAGGCGGCATCGAACTCTGCCGACAGCTCCACAGCACAGCGCTCAACCGCTGCGCCACCAGGGAGGCCCACTCTTTCCATCTTTTTAATGTATTTCAGTGTAAACTGCAGATATCTGTACACATTACCCCTACACATAGCATAAATGAGAAGGCAATATCCATTTGTCTCTAGATACAGTGAAACAAAATTTTTTAAAATTAATTTTCAGTATTTTACATATCAATATAACTTTGGGGGTACATTTCACACCTCCATATGTAGACAAGCTTTAGTCACCCTTCACCAATACTCTTATGCCAAAGACCTATGCCCTTCCTTATTATGCTTCCTCCTTTTTACCTTCCCCCTTATGCCTGCTGATAACCAATGTATTTTTCACAGACTCTAAGAATTATTTTTGCCTTGCATTGCCTGTATGTTGTTTTTTGTTTTTGTTTTGTTTTGCAATTTATAGTCTGCAAGGAAGTGAAAGCATTGAATATTTGTCTTTCACTTTATGATTTATTTCATTTGACATAAACACCTCAAGATTCAGCCATTTTTTTCAAAAGGCACTATTTCATCTTTTTTAAAGGCTGAATAGTATTCCATTGAGTGTATATCCCACAATTTATTTATCCAGTCATTTGTTTATGGGTACTTAGGTTGGTTCATGACTTGCTATTGTGGATAATGCAAAAGGAGTAGATAATGGATAACAGGAGTGCATAAATCCTTTCAATTAGTTTTTAAATTATTTGTGTAAATATATAGAAGTGGAATCCTAAAATACATAAACCTTAACTGACGAGTGTTTCCAAATGAATGCAACCATGGAAATGGAAACCTTATTGAAATATAAAAATTACCATCAATGCAGAAAGTCATCTCATGCTTCTTCTTAGTCAATTCACAGCCACCATTGATTGGTCTGTTTTTCTTACAATGGATGATTCTGTCTGTTTTTGAAAACCACATAAATATCATAAAATTGCATGCACTATTTTTATAGATTAATATTCATCAATATAACTTTTTAACTTTTTCCATGTTCATATATCACTTGTTCACTCTTTTTGTTGCTGAGTAGTATTCCATTGTATACCAACATTTGTGTGCTGTGACATTTTTCAGGTATTTGATATTGTGAATCAAAAGCATGAATGACAGGATGAGCCCCATGTATAGAGTTAGAGACCTAACTCAGAAAGTGATGGGTATTCATTCCCCAACTCCTCATGCTAACATCTTTAATTTTAGTGATTTAGATTAGTTGGGTGGTGATAAAACCTTATATATAATGAAGAGAGAGAGAGAGTGCATTATATTTGAAATGTGTGTGATACGTGAACATAAAGTCCATATGAAGTATGACCCCTTATTCTCAGATTTTGTTACTGATAATAAAGCTGATGATTCCCTCAAGGAATAGAGTATATCACAGATGTTCTGTATAAAAACTATTTGCTGACTGCAAAGTCGTGAAATTAAATTCATGCTCTATTTTGGAAAAATCTTTATGCTTTATCATTCGTGTTCAGATCTAAAATCCTTCAAGTGTTGATTATTTTGTATGATATAAGGTAGGGAAATATAAGTATGTATTTTTCCATAGTGACCTAGAAACATTTTTGAAGACAATTATTTTCCACTGTTTTGGAGTATAATTATGTAATAACTCATATCCATCTTGCCATATATGTGTGCAGCCATGTCTATATTATCAGTTTGGTTCCATTAATCTATTATTTTGTACCTAAACCAACCATATATAGTATTACATTCAGGCTTGAAATCTGGTAGCATAAACCCTCCAACTTTGTGCTTCTTCAAATTGTGCTGGCTCCTTGTTGGTCTTTATATTTTCATATAAATTTTAAATCAGTTTAGCAATTTCTGAAACACATGCTAGAATTTTTATTAGAATTGCACTGAATGAGTAGTCAAATCAACGTGAATTGACATATTTTAGAATAATGATTCTTCCAATGCATGACTATGACATAATCTTCCATTATTTGTTTATAATTTATGTAAATAATATTTTATGGTTTTATTAAGAGGTCTTGCACATTTTCCTAGGAATTTATTCTAGGTATTTGATTTGTTGATGTTAATGTAAATGACCTTGCAAATGTATGGGATATTTTATCTGAATTGTTCTTTCTGGTGCCTGTTCACATGTACCTTAAATGAGTGTGTGTTCTTTTGAGTGCGTATCTCCCGACAGGCACTCTTATTCTTAGATTGTTGGCTGTTTTTGTTTTGCAGTCTTAGAACTTTAATGCTTTCCAAAATGTTATGAATGTGAAGTTTATCTGGCTCCTTTTTATTTTAGGGGTGACAGTCATTTGAACTCTGTACAACTAGGTGTAAACATAAAGTTCTGCTTTAATTTGACAAATTAATGCATTTATGTTTAATATAATTAACATTATATTGGGTTTTACTTGGTTTGAATTTCTTTTATTTCCTGGCTAATTGAAATTTGTAAAATGTTTTAGTCGTTCAATTTTTAGTCTCTAAAATAATTATTTGTGTATTATTTCATTATTCTTATTGGCCATTCAATACATTATAATATGCTCTTTTAATCTAATAAATCCTAATATGAATTGCTACTTTTGTCATCTTCCAAGTACTGAGAGAAACAGAACACTTTCACTCCCTTTTTCTTTTGTATTATTGTTAAATTTGAGCATTATTTCTACTTCGAGTTTGAAGTCTATGAGATCTTAGTAACACTGTTTTGCACACTATTATCCATTACTATTCAACCATATATTCAGTCTTTCCTTTTGTTCCTCATATTTTCTCATATTTCCAGTGTCTCTTTTAGTGATTATTCTGATAAAAGTAGTCCTTTTGATTTTTATCAAAAGGCAAGATGTGTTGACAAAATTTCTCTGAAAACACATTTATTTTACCTTTACTTTAAAGGATTTCCCACTGATTATAGGCTTCTTGATCAGAAGTTATTTTCTTTTGTTACTTTAGAAGAGACATTCCATTGTTTTCTGGCTTCAATTATTTCTTCTCAGAAAAGTGTCTGTTTTACTGTTGTTCCTTTAAACCTAAAGTGTCTGTTTTTCTCTGGCATCTTTCAAGACTTTCTTCATTGAATTGGTATTCAGTATTTTACTATGTGCCATAGGTGTGGTTTTCCTTCTATTACCCTGCTTGATTTTCACTGACCTTCTTTAAATTGTTTATTGAAGTCATTGTCAATTTGGGAAAATCCTCAGGCATTAGTTCTTCAAATATTGTTTTGATTCCCATTTCTCTCTTTTTAATTTTTAGATTCTAATTCCAAACATGTTAGATAGTTTTAATGTGTTTCAGATGTTGCAATATGAATCTTCAGTTATTTATACTTTGTAATTATTTTCATCTATGTTATATTATTCTATCTTCCTATTTCTTATTCAGTCATACAAGCTATTATACTATATATGAAGTTCTTAATTTTAGTAACTGTATTTTTTATTTCTTTAATTTCATTTAAAATAAATAAGAATGTGGATTCTTCTCTTTTCTTCTCTTTTTACATTATTCTCTATTTTAATAAACATAAAATCAGACTAAAAGCTACCAACATATTAGATATGTCAACAGCTGTAGAATTTTGTCAGTTCAAAATACCATGCTTTACAGAAAAATGACAATTTACGAGTCAATCTTTAAAAAATAACCATAAATACATCTATCAACATTTGAGGTAATTTTATGGAAAAATTACATAAATTGCATGTATATATACTTTCTCAAAATACAAGTGAATTTATTTGAAATGGCTAAGAAATTAGATTACAATGCTCCCTTTAGCAGCACATACTAAAACTGGAACAATACAGAGACAATTAGCATAACCCTTGTGCAAGATGACACACAAATTTGTGAAGGGTTCTTTACTACATATAAAAAGAAATAGATTATAATATATGCATGAATATTGAGCGTAATGTGCTTAGCATTTTTTTCAGTGTTAAAAAATCATAGAAAAGGATATCAGAATGGGTTAATTCAAGATAACAAGCTTTCTCCAAATTGAAAGGCTGAAATAACCTTTGTGAGAAAATGACCTCAGGTAACTAGAAAATGATTAGCTACTCATTTCTTGGAGACACTATCACCTGGCTTTCTGGGACAAGACAAGACCCAAGTGGGCAGTAAAAATGCTCCCATTACAGACAGAAAGCTAAGGGAACTACTTCATCTTACCCACACGTATCCTCCCGCGTGCCTGTTTCCAACGTTATTTGCAGTAGCCAAATATAGACAGATAGACCTGAACATTACTTTGCACGAAATAAACACTTTTTAAAAACTCTGGCCCCAGTTTTACATGTTTTGGCTTGTAAAAGTGTGAATCACATAATATGTCCTCAGCAGCTGCCCCATTCTGAAGCCAGAAAATGCTTCTAGGAATGAGCGCATGGTTGAAGAGCACACTAATGGGACATGGCTTACACCGGGAGGCGAGTGCTCTCTGTAAGGCACAGTCCTTTTGTCCATCAGGACTTGCTAATGCTTCCTTATTTTTCTCAGTCATTATCTTGTTACTTATACAATTTTGTATTTTGCGAATTACGAATGTTTTTGTGCATCCTCCGGACACCCTCATCAAGGTTTGGTTTAATCCTTTTCAAAGCCTGTTGACTACAGTGCATGTCGACAGGGAAACAGGTGGCAACAGTGAGTAAATGTTGAGCCATATTTTGTTCTATCTCCATAGCAACAGGATAGAAAAAGGTCTATTAAGATATACTGGTTCCTGCAAAGAGAGAAAGGCAATGAGATGCTCCTTCTTTCTTTTCTTGTATAATCCTCAGTCTTACTTCTCCCCTTTTCCTCTAGACGATAAAAATAAAAAAACTGGAGAACAATGGTAGGAAAAATCCTATTATTACACAAATAATATCATGTAGGGTCTATGCAGATATCCCAAGATAAGGCACTTCTTTTGTGTCCCCCTCTCAATTGTCAGCAGGATGTACTATTGGTGCCAATTATTGGCTCCCACTTTCTTATTAGATATTTTATTGACCCATCCCAATACCTAGACATGTGACCTGCTTTGGGCAATGGAATGTGGGCAGAAAGGATGACTGTCACTTCCAAGCCTATGCCTAATGCCAGCACCTGCATCTGTGATTGCTTTTGTTTCTCCTATCGCAAGGATGGCATGTTCTTCAACACAGACACCAGAATAAAGAAAACATGTGGAGAAATGCACTTGGTCCCCATAAGATTCACAGCCAATGTTAATGTGAACAAGGAGATAATGTTTGGAATATGAATGTCTGAGCTTTTTATGGTCATTTCTTAAATGCCAACAACTTAAGTGAAAATTATGAATAAAGAAATGGGCATCAGTAGTGAGGTGTCACCAGAACAGAGAACTCAAACATTCAGGTCCAAACAATAGGTGATTACAAAGCTATTATTGATTCCTAGAAAATGAAGTGAGTCATGTTTTTATTGATAAAACATTTGCTAAAACTGGTCCATATGAGAACCTGCAATAAGCTTATGGATTTAGGCAAAGAGATTGTGAATGCAAAGGTAACTAGTATGCCTTACCTTTTCTTAGTTACTCTAGAAACGGTAATACAAGATGGGGTGATTTTACAAAAGACCTTGTGGATTTGACACAAGATTGAAAGATGAAATTGAGAAACAGATACCAAAATTCAGAGTTACAGCAAAGACCTAAATCTAGATTATGGCTTCACACCCCTTATTACAACCTCTGAAATGATTTAGGGACATTTCAATCAATGTTTTGGTTATGCACAATGTTTCAGGGAACAAAAATGACTAAAAGTTGACGCTTTTTCAGAAGCCTGATCACCTCAAGTTCCATTAATATGCCTCAGATTATTTTTCCCAGTTTTATTGAGAAATAATTGGCACAGATCACTGTGCAAGTTTAAGGTTATAGTGTGATGGTTTAAATTGCACGAGGTCATGCATCACTTAATAGTGTTTTATCAAAGGTGAATAGTGTATTACAGGAGGCTTCAATAGGTTATACCACACAGCCTACGTGTGTAGCATGCTAGACCTCCTACGTTTGTGTAATTAAACTCTATGACATTCACACAACAACAAAATTGCCTAATGGCACATTTCTCAGAACATATTCCCTTAAACAATGCATTATTGTATATTGTGAAATGACTACCACAATAGATTCAGTTAGCATCCATCTTAAATGGAAACAATAAAATCAAAATAATAAAGAAAAATATTTCTCCTTAGAATGAGAACTCTTAGGATTTATTCTCTTAACAGCTTTCTTATATATGATACAGCAGTGTTAACTATAGTCATGTGTACATTACATCCCTAGCACTACCTCATAATTGGAAGTGTGCACATTTGCACCACCTACCTCCAGTTCCCTCTATCCCTGTTATCAATCTCTTGCAACTGCACATAGGATCTCTTTATCTATGAGTGTTTTTTCCCTGAGATTTCACATGTAAGTATTTGTCTTTCATTATCTGATTTATTCAACTTAGCACAATGTACTGAAGGCTGCATGTGGTAGGATTGCCTCTTTATGACTGAATAATAGTCCACTATATCTATCTATCTATATATCTATATCTATAACTATATCTATATCTGTATCTATCTACTTATATCTGTATCACCGCAACTTTATCCATTCACCTATCCATGGACACTTTGGTTGTTTCCAGAATTTGGTTGGGCCAGAATGAATCACACATACCACATTCTCAGCCGATCATCTCTGCCTCTGCTCCGAGACAAACTTGAGGTCTGGGTGAGGAACAAGGCTGTTTGGGTAGCAGAACACAGATTTTTGTGAACGGACTTTAGTCCATCAGAAGGGTTTTCTCCATTTGGGTCTCTGGAAACTTCATCTACACAGGCCTTAGACTTTATGAAAGTGCAGCTGCTTCACTATCACACCTCATTTTCCATGGCGTGTCAAGGTGAATTATTTGATCCTATATATCTAAGACCATGCAAATGTCAACACCTGCAGTTATATTTCATGTGTAAATGGAAATGTGAGGGTTGGCTAAGGGATGGATCTAAAGTTGCACTTAGGACTCTGTATAGGCAGAGTAGTGAAAGTATGTTCCACTAATATGAATGAACTCAGAAGAGGCCAGAGGAAGAGAAAGGAGACAGGTGAAGAAGCACTACCCCTCTTCCCTTCCCTCAGGAGCCAAAGGGAGGCACAGATGCAGCCTAAAAAGGTCTCAGGGAGGACCCATATCAAACCCTCCTCTCTCTGTGCATTCTCCCAAATCCTCAACCACCCCTCTCCAGCTTTCATTTCAGAAACACCGTCAGTGCTTGAGAGATCTGACGTCAACATTTGTTTATAATCTGCTTAATTCTATAAGAAAATTCTAGCATATTAGAAAGCTCATATTTATTTTTTCCATGAAGTCTCTGTACACAGAGAAACACTGTGGAATTTAACCCTGTTCAATGAAGACTGGGGCCCACACGGACACCCTTCCAGTTTGGGGGTCAAAACTGCTCTCTTCAGTGACAGTTCTTCAATTTTTATCTGTTTATCAAACAGTTATTTCTTTTCACTTCATTCATTCATGTCTTACATATTACAAAGTTTTACTCATTACTGAAGTGTCATTTACATGAGGTGCTCCCCATGGGCAAGACAGTGGATGCACACATAGGGCTATATACAGACACCCTGCCTGGTTGGTACCTACAGTGACAGCTTATCCATGAGCAAGGACCATGCTGGAGAAGAAGCCAGTGCCAGCATCCCTTTGCCCCCTGTGTGCCAAGAGTCATCATGTTCTTACTTCTCCTCTAACCCCGCCCTCCACCTTTCCTCCGTTCTTCATACAGAATTAAGAGGAGGACACCATACCTAGAAAACCCTCTAGGACACCTATCCAAGTCCAAAGCGGCCACATCCAACATCCCAACAGGACATGCCTCTTGTTTCTGGGACAAGCTTAATGTAAACATTTTGGTTATATACTCTGAGTCTGTAAGTCATGTTTTGAGTGCCACATTCATAAATGGGCATTAGAAGATGGAAATGAAGAATGGGGTTGACGTTGAAAAAAGAGTTAAGATTTTTTGCGTCCGGTTTTCCTTATTCCTTATTTTTCTCTTCATTTAATTTTTTCCCCTCACTCCAACAGATCTTAAAGTTTCATTTATTAAATTTCAATAAATGTCTATTCATTCTAAATCAAGTTCACAGGATGCAAGGCTTAAAATCATCATTTTATCCCCAAATTAGAGTCTCCATAGCTTAAATGAAACTATGCTATCTCAAACTACATTTGTTTTTCTGGCAGGAGTAGGCAGCTTATGGGAAGTCACATTCACGATCATCTTTTTGGTAACACCTCAGATGTGTTGCATTAACACCCACTTGTTCAGAGAGAGGGAGAACAGGCAGGAACTAGCGAGCAAATTGGCCCTACCAGTTCAATTAGTCTGCAGGAGAGGAAGGGAAGAGAAGACTCCTCAAAGCAGCAAGATTAGAAGTCAAGTTTTCATCAAGACTCCTGGACTGAGGGACAATTGATTGCTGTTCTCCCACAGAGTAATACACAGGGGTTCATCAACTTTGTTATCACAGAGATGAGCTTGGAACCCCAGTAAATCTCAATTCAAAGGCTAGTTTTTCATTTCAGTTTTTCATTTCTTTTTAAAACAGAAGCATATGTTATATTTATTAAATATACAAATTTTAAATATATAGCTCAATAAAGTTTCACCCAAGTATGTGTCAGTGCAAACATCCGCCTAGAACAAGCTATAGAGCATTTCTAGTGCCCTGAAAGGACCCTCTGTGTCTAGTGACCTTCTGAAGCTAATCATTATTTTGACTTCTATTACCATGGATTAATTTGGAATGTTCTGGTGCTTCCCATAAATAGAATCATACAGAATGGGGTCCATTTCATTCAACATTATACCCATGAGATTATGACACATGATTACATGGATCTATTGTTTTATTTTTCTTTTACATGGCTATGTAGTATTCCAAGGTGTGATCATGCCATAACTATTGCCCCCTTGCATTGCTGTAGATAGTAGGATTGTTTTCAACTTGAGGATAGTATGAAGTTGTTACTAACAGTGTTGTAAATAAATTTTCTCAGAGTAGTGGTTATCTCTTTTCATTCCTGTTAGCAATATGAGAATTCAGTTTCCTCCATAATTGGCTTGTCAGGCCTAACAATTTTAGTTATTTAAGTGGATGTGAATTGATATTTCTATTTTAATATGCATTTGTATGAAAATATAATAATGTTGAACACTTTTTCATTTGCTTGTTGGTAATTTCAATATCATCTTTTTAAAGTGCCTGATCAAGTATTCTGTACATTTTAAATGTGCTTGCCTGACTTTTTCTTATTGGTTTGAAAGTGTTTTTTAAATAATAAATGTTGGCTTTCAGTCCTTAGGGGGTATAACTTTCTTAGTTTTAAGGATGTCTTAAAAATTTTTTTGAAGCACAAAATAAAGGGGTTTGTTGTTGTTCTGCAACACTGTATATGATTCAGGTTTATAGGATCACACCTTTTCAGATGTATGTCTTTTAAAAAATAACTACTGTCGTAAAAATATTGTTTAATAAAGCTTTCCCTACCTCAAGATCATGGAGATAGTTTCCTAGTCTTCACTATTTATAGAATTTTAATTGATTTAGCTTTCACATTCAGGTTTCTAGCTCATTTTGAATTATTTATTGTATATGGTATGAGTTGTGGGTAGCAAGGATTTTTTTTCCCTTGTCTGTTTTCACACTGATGTATAGTGAAAGACTTTACTACTTCATTCCTTCTTCTTTACCAGACAAATTTTCTTAAAATGAGAGGAAGAAATGAGATTTAAAGTAAAGCCACATTTTTTTTTCCCTATAGTAATGACTTCAGGTTGTCAGAGCATGTATCTCAGAAAGACTCACATTCGCTGTTACTGTTTAGGTGGTGGGTGTGCGATGATGACTACACCAGGTAGGGGGAGAGAGAATCTATACTTACAAAATACTAACAATGATTTAAACCAATGGTACTTCAAAAATTAATAGATTTCAAAAATAGGAAGATATACATTCACTCCTGTCAGGGGAGAGGAATTAATCCATTGTGAAACACACCTGGAGACTATCCAGGGTCGTCACCCTCTATAGGAAAGGATTTCACTAGACCACAATTCTGATACCTTATCCCAGCGTGGGGAGGAAACCATTCTCCACTTCAGCGCTCTCCACATTTTCTGCCTCACCTAAGGGAAAAACAAAACAGCATAGTCAACCTGGGATTCAAGGAAATAGGTTCAGAATGACATGGTCAGCTCAGGAAGTAGGAATTTAGTTGGTGGTGGGTAATTGGGGGTGAGGAAACTTTATTTCTAGAAAACGGACATACGCACTTTGTGAGGGACACAGCTCTGTTATAAGCAAACTAAAATCCCAATATTTACTCAGAAGATTACAGGATGCCCCCCCTCCCTTTTCAGGCCATTTGACCACATCAAGCCAGTCCCAGTATAATGAAGTGGATTACAACTGAAACAGCTGCAAGATACAAATTAGTCCTACGTGGTAAGACATAGGGAATTCCCAAAGCTAAAATAAGAGACAAAAACAAGGTCACTGAAGGAATTTCAATCCTCCGGTACCTATAGCTACAACAAACATTAAACAAAACACTACTCCTGGCCAAATTAACACAAATCTTCACTCTAAAATTCTAGTTACTTCAGTTCCTATTAACTGATAAAATATACTGTGCTTTCAATTAAAAACAACAACAACTCCATGCCAAAAAACAAGGAAAACACAAACTGCATAGACATTACAATCATCAGAACCAAGCTCAGAGATGAGTCAGATCAGATGTTGGAATTAGCAAGCAAGGAATTTAACTATTTAGAATAGCTAAGACTCATATAGTATATGCTCTAGGAAAAAAAAAGGTAGATAAGGTGCAGGAAGAAATTATTGTAAACAGATACATGAAAACTCTAAAAAAGGAATCGAGGGCCTCCCTGGTGGCGCAGCAGTTAAGCGCTGCACTGTGGAGCTGTCAGAAGCAGTGATGCGAGCTTGATGCCTGGCCGTAGAGATTCCCACACGGTGCGGCAGACCTCTCCTGCCTCGCCCGCTGCTCCCCTCAGCAGTGTATTTCTGTTGATATGCCTGTTTTGCTCCCCACTCTGTCTCTGGTGAACCCTCTCACCACCCCACATTTCTGCCTATATCCCAGCTTGTATGCATAAATAAATAAATCTTTAAAAAAATAAAAATAAAAAAAGAATTGAGAGACAATACAGAAATAGTAACATAGTAACAAGAAGGAAAAATGTCTTTAATAGGCTTTTGACACAGCTGATGAAAGAATTAGTGAACTGAAAGATTAGTCTCTAGAAACCTTCTGACTGAAATGCAAAGAGAAAAAAGAATCAACAACAACAAAATAAAAGAATAAAACATTCAAAAACTGTGTGAAAATATTAAAATTATAACATTCATAATTGGAATATAAGAAAAATAAGAAGGAGAGACTGAGGAAGAAATATTTGAAGTAAAAAAAAAAACCTTACCTGTAAAAGAACAACGATAAAAATTCCAGTATAAAACAACTAAAAATATAGGTTCTTTGAAAATTTCTAGCCAGGGTAGCCAATAAAAAAGAGAGAAGATACACATAAACAATATGAGAAAAAAAGGAAGCATACAGAAATTAAAAGGATAAATGCATTCTATGAAGAATTCTGTGTCTGCAAACACGGTAACATAGAAGAAACGAACAAATGACTTGAAAGACTCAACTCCGAAAATTCAATTAAGTAGAAATAGGTAACCTAAATAGTTCTATCTCTATTAAAGAAAATTACTTATTAGTTGAAAATTTCCAAAAAAGAAAGCATCAGGCCCAGATGGATATAGTGGTGAATTCTAACAAACATTTAAGAATGAAATAATACAAAATGTTTACAATGTCTTTCCCAAAAAAGAAGCAATGGAAGCCTTTCTCAGCTCATTTTATGAGGGCAACATTTCACTAATAACAAAACTAGACAACCGCATTACAATGAATAAGAACTAGAGGGAACAGAAGAGTTGGTACATATATACAATGGAATACTATTCAGCAATCAAAAAAGACAAACTCATGCAATTCACAGCAACATGGATGGAGCTAGAAAGGATAGTGCTCAGTGAAATAAGCCAGAAGGAAAAAGAAAAAAATCGAATGGTTTCACTCATAGGAGGAATATAGGGGAACCAAATAAGAGATCAGGAGGAGAGAATAACAACAACAACAAAACAAAAACAAAAACTACCAGGCAACCATAAATGAGAGACAATCAGCGAGGGAGGGGAGGATAAGTGTTCAAAGAGGGGGAGAACAGTGCCGCAATGAACATACGGGTGCATGTATCCTTTCGGATTAGTGTTTTTGTGTCCTTTGGGTAAATTCCCAAAAGTGGGATTGCTGGGTCGTATGGAAGCTCCATGTTTAGCAGTTTGAGGAATCGCCATACAGCTTTCCATAGTGGTTGGACCAGTTCACATTCCCACCAGCAGTGTAGAAGAGTTCCTTTT
>PVIJ01020681.1:0-20374 GCA_004024925.1 Scalopus aquaticus | reverse complement strand
GTATGTCGTGTAGAGTTTTGCCTATATTTTCTTCTATACATTTTATGGTTTCAGGTCTTACATCCAGGTCTTTTATCCATTTTGAGTTGACTTTTGTGCAGGGTGTGAGGTAGTAATCTAGCTTCATTTTTTTGCATGTGGCTGTCCAGTTTTCCCAGCACCATTTATTGAATAGACTGTCCTTGTTCCACTGCATTTTCTTTGCTCCTTTGTCAAAGATTACTTGTTCATAGATATGTGGCTTTAATTCTGGGTATTCTATTCGTTTCCATTGGTCTTTGTCTGTTTTTGTTCCAGTACCATGCTGTTTTAATTATTATGGCTTTGTAATACAGTTTGAAATCAGGGAGTGAAATTCCTCCATTTTCTTTCTTTTTAGTTAGGAGGGCTTTAGCTATGCGAGGTTTTTTGTGGTTCCATATGAATTTCATCAGTAGTTGATCTATTTCTTTGAAGAATGCCATTGAAATTTTTATTGGAATAGCATTGAATCTGTAAATTGCTTTTGGTAGGATTGCCATTTTGATAATGTTAATCCTTCCAATCCATGAGCAGCGGATGCCTTTCCATCTTCTTTTGTCTTCTTCTATTTCTTTCAACAGACTTTTGTAGTTTTCTTTGTGTAAGTCCTTTATGTCTTTTGTTAGATTTATTCCCAGATATTTGAATTTTTTGGTTTAGATTTTGAAGGGGATGGATTTTTTAAATGCTTCTTCTTCAGACTGGGTGTTTGCATATAGGAAGGCTACTGATTTTTGTGCATTGATTTTGTATCCTGCTACTGTACTGAACTGGTCTATTATTTTGAGTAGTTTTTCTATGGAGTTTTTAGGGTTTTGTATATATATTATCATATCATCTGCAAATAGAGACAGTTTAATTTCTTCTTTTCCTATTTGGATTCCTTGAATGTCTTTCTCTTGTCTAATTGCTCTGGCTAGGACTTCCAGTATTATATTGAAAAGTAATGGTTAGCGTGGACATCCTTGCCTTGTTCCTGATCTTAGGGGAAAGGCCTTCAACTTCTCACCATTGAGGATAATATTGTCCGTGGGTTTGTCGTATCTGGCTTTTATTATGTTGAGGTATGTTCCTTCTATCCCAAGGATTTCAAGGGCTTTTCTCATAAATGGGTGTTACACTTTGTCAAATGCTTTCTCAGCATCTATTGATATGATCATATGGTCTTTATTTTCTTTTTGTTGATGTTTGGATTACATTGATTGATTTTCAGATGTTGAACCATCCTTGTGTCCCTGGAATAAATCCCACTTGAGAAAAGCAATTACTATGATACCAGCATGAAAGAATGTAACTATAAATAAAACAACAGGAACATGGTTCCCACCTAAGAAAATGAAATGTATAGCTGAAATTTAGAATGATGAGGGGCAGCAGACTATGAGCTATTAACTGAAAAAAAAAAAACTGTCTTGGGCTTCATAAGATTTGTCTCTGAGAATTGGGTGAACAACTCAGGCAGTGAACATTTTTTAGTATGTTGTTTATTGTAAAAATCATTTAGTCAATTATATCCCTAATAATAATACAAAAATAGAAACTCTTTACCTTAGGAGCACAACCTATTAGGAAGTATATAAAATTTATAAGCAAGTAGAATTAGAAGGACCTTAATTTATTGTTCAGTCTAACTTGTTAATTTTAAAAATGAAAAGATTGAAGTATGGAGAAGTTCAAGTAACCTATACTATTTTAATAGCATTATTAATCACTTGTTCTATGTTGTCATCAATCATTCACACATGATATCTTTACTTAATGCTCTCAACAGTTCTCTGAAATAAGTTCTCTCTACATGATATTGAGAGCGCAGAGAATGGAAACATGTCCAGAGTAACCTTACAAGCTCATGTGAGACTGACAGAATTCTGCAAAAAGAGCCAGAACTGTATAGGAAATAGTGCTATTTGCTGTCATCTTACCATTCAATACTGGTTAACACATAAAGGCCTGCAATGAGTTCAGTTGGAAGCCTCTAGATTTCCATGTTCAAAGCTAGGACTACTCATTAATTAATTTGTGCATGCAATTATTCAATTTGTCTTCATGACTGAATTCATATGATTGGTAGGTTACAATTATAGCAGGAAATAAGAGTTCTGAAAGTCTACTTCAGATTCCCTTTCAAAGATGCATAATTAAAATATATTGGGTAACATAGTCAGAATAGATTAGATTAACTTTAGTCTTCTCTCTCTTAGAGGTAGAAGCTTCATTTTTCTATATTGTTTTATGTAACTAGTTTCCTAGTCAGAAATTTTTATTTTTGTTTAATAGTCTATCATTTACTGCCCTCTTTTCCAGAACATTTCCTAGTATCTTAATAACAATAATGGAATGGCTATGTTATGGTAATGGTCATGGACTTTGGAAAATAATGTCATCTCTGAACACTGAATTAGTTTTGTAATTAAGAAGGCATTATTCATAGTCTCGTAAAAAAAGGGCATATCCTAATCATAACCTTGTCATCTCAGTTAGTAATCCAGTTGTTTCCTTATTCTAATTTAAGTATCAAAGGCTGGCCTCTCTGGTGACATAGTGGTTAAGTTTCAGCGCTATCATCACCTAAGGCATGAGTTCAATCCCCAGGCCCCATATGTGGGAGCTAACCCACATATGGCCCAGCAGACCTCTCCTGTCTTGCCCGCTGCTCCCCTCAGCAGTGTATTTCAGTAGATCCGCCTGTTCTGCTCTCACTCTGTCACTGGTGAATCCTCTCACATCCCCTAAACCCCCGCCGCACTACTGGCCTATACCCCATTTCTTCTACAAAATAAATAAACATTAAAAAAGTATAAAAAACATTAAGTTATTCCTATTTCTTCCTAACCCTGATATAATTCAAAGTGTGACAGGCTATTTGAGTATATTATAGAAAACAACTATATCTGTGAGTGTATGTGTAATCAAAATATAATATATCCTAACATATAAGATACAGATAGAATGAACTATAGCTTCATCTATCTATCCATATATGGTAGTTTGTGTGATGGTTGGCCAACAGACATTTCCCATATTAAATTATCAGTCATAAGATAATATGTCTGTATCTACTATACTCTATTTCATAGCACTTATATCTATTATGATATATAATAGATATCATAGTAGGTATAATACACATTCATATATGTACTTATCTATATTCATAGTCATAGTCATCGTTTAATTATTAATGAAAAATAAATTGAGGAAAAAAGTCACAATTTTAAAAGCCTGTACCAATTCACATAAGAGCTCTGTTTTCAGTGTAAACTGAAATTGTTTATTGTATTTATTTTCTGTTCAAGTAATAAAGAATTGAAGAAATCCTTCAAAATGATGCTCAGTGGTATGGGTTCTTAGGGGATCATACTCTGAATGTTCTCCCCAAGCACCTCTAGAGGCCACAGAGCTCTGTTTCTGCAAACTCACTGTTGGAAAAATCCTGTCTGCCACCCCTGGATTCACTTCCTACATTACACTCATTTTCAGTGGAGAATCCTATGTTAGAAATTGTATTCCTATAATGGAACAACTATTCTAATTTATAAAAGATCCTAGATATCTAGTCCAGGCAAAATAACATTCCTGTCAACATACTCTGGCATGTGAATTTGAATTTGAGCTTGTCTAACCCTCCACTCTAGAATCAAGATTCATCTGACATCCTTGGACTTCTGTGCTGCCCTGGTTTTCAGCCAGGTTGGGCTTGTTATCTACAAAGGCTTAGTATTAATATTGGTAACTCTTCTGTCACACATTCTTTGAAGCAGTTGTGTGATTAACATGATAAATAGCTAATGCCTTTTCCTTGGCATAATCCATCAAATTCTCTATTATTGTTGCTTGGTTACTTTTATTTAGTCTTTAGAATGGAGCCAGACAATCAGTATGTTTTTTAATAAATATGTACTGATTACCATTGTAACTATTATCACTGCTAAGGGATTTGGGGCAGTCATTAAGATTTTGGATTCAGTTGAATGAGTATAAAATTTAACCAGGGACGTTTTTAGAATAATACATAGAATACATGCCCTAATGTTGGATCTCTGGATTTTGCAAAAACAGAAAAATAGTAAGTTATAATCATTTTTCTTGAGTTTTGAAGTATTCTTTTAAAAACATTTTATTTCTGTAGTCTCTAGAATCTAACATTTTACTCAACTCCATTAAAAGCACAACATTCTATCATTGCATTCTTCTCATCCACAGATTCCCCCATCGAAATATAATTTTTTTTAAATTAATACTCTCAATTGCTGTATTCTTGCTCCATTGAACTCACCAACACAGACACATGGGGACACACACACACACACACACAAACACTACACAGTGTCAAAGCTCTTTGACATTCCTTCTTTGAAATGTCTCATCAGATTTTATAATCAATCTATTCTTTATCTTGTACATATGTGGATTCTCTCAGTTACTGTTAATAACAAGTAACCTCATAGGTTAAGTATCATACAAGGATAACCATTGTTTTTTCTCTCCTGAGATTGAGGATTAGCTGAGGTGACTGCTCTTCAGACTGGAATCACAGGAGTGGGACATTTCCACATGCCTCTCACCTTGGCCCTGGGACCATCAGACCAGCTGGCATAGTTTTCTCATAAAAATAGCAAAAGTACAAGAGGGAAAGCGCCATTCTATAATCTCATCGCAAGTCTCTACTTGTGTCACATCTGCAAACTACACATTGTCCAAAGTGACATGACCAAACCAAAGTAGAAGTGATGGGAAAGTACACTGATATTTATGGACAGAACTGCAAAATTACATGACAAAGTTTAGCTACAGGGCAGGATAAAGAATGTTTCAATAACTTTATCTGCCAATAATGATGAGATAATGCATAACTTTTCCAGCCTACATGTGTTGTCATCTACTATCTGAGCACTTAGAATTGCAGTTATAGGGCCTCCCTGGTGGCGCAACAGGTTAAATTTAAGCACCAGGAAGCTATCCACAGTCACTACAGCACGAGTTTGATCCCTGGCCAGGGAGCTTCCACATGGAGCAGCAGACCTCTCCTGTCTTGCACGCTGCTCCCCTCAGCAGTGTATTTCAGTAGATCTGCCTGTTCTGCTCCCCACTTTGTCTCTGGTGAGTCCTCTCACCCCCCTACACCTCTGGCCAACACCCCAGCTTGTATGCAGAAATAAATAGATCTTTAAAAAAAAGAATTTCAGTTATAAACAAAAATGTGTTTAAAGAACATGGAAAGTATAGAATGTGCATGCTGGGTATAATTCTTATACATTCACAAAGGAGGAGTCATCTTTGCTTTGCCCAAATGAATGAGAAGAGGAACATCGCATTTAATTTTGGGAAAAAAAAAAAACAGCTTCACAGTAAACTTTCAAATAAAATTTTGAGTTGTGTTTTTATGTTACCAATTAATACCACTGAAAAAAGTACCATGACTTTTATTTCAGCTAGATTATAATTATGAAACTGTCAAAAACAACTCATTTCTGCTTTATGCTTTTTCCCTACATCATCCAGTATTACAAAAAATATTAAAAATATTAACATATATTGTAATGGCTAACATTTTAAACTACCAAGCAAACCCATTCAGAGGAATAATTTGCTATATTTTATATAGGATGCTAAGATGCAACAATGTTTTTTTTCCTTTAGGGCTTCTCTTTGGAGATGCCATGTTTGTATTGCTATCTTATATTTGTTCTTCAATTTCCCCCAAATTACTAGGCTTTTTATATATTCATGTCTCATTCTCTTCTCATTTCACATTCTTGCAATATTACTGATTGCAAAGCTGTCATGATAGCTATTCTTTCAGAGTCAAACTAGTCTCTACTCTGTTATATCTATTCATTATGCAGAATGTGCTTATTGCTGTTTTGTTTATGGTTTGCGATCCACTAGACCTTTTTTTTCTTTGTAAGACTAGCTAGAGGGTTTTTATTTTTGTCTGTTTTGGTTTTCATTGAACCAGTTTTCATTTCATTGATCTTTTGTACTCTTAAAATTCTATTTTCTTTATTTCAACTCTAACATATTATTTCCTTTCTTCTATTAGCTTTCTATTTGTTAATTCCTCTATTTCTAGTTCCTTATGATAAAGAGATTATTTTTTTGAGATTTTTCTTGCTTCGTAACGTGGTCCTGTATTGCTATATACTTCCCTTAATACTGCTTTTGCTGCATCCCAGAGGTTCTGGTATCTCATGTCTTCCTTTTTATTTGACTCCTGATATTTTTTAATTTTTTTATTTGATATCCACATTAATCCAAAAGTCATTCAGTTGTTTGTTGTGGAGTGTCCACAACACTAGAAGTTTTTACTGTTTACTTTTTGTGGTTGATTTCTAGCATGATATCATTGTGATTAGAGAAAATATTTGATATAATTTCAGTCTTCATGAATTTATTAGTACTTGTTTAGTAACTACACAAGAGCTATCCTGCTCATTGTGCATGTGCACTTGAGAAAAATGTGCACTAAGTTTATTGGCGTGGTGCAGTGTCCTATAAATTTCTGTTAATCCTATATGACCTACTTCCTCATTTTAGACTATTGTTTCTTGTTGATTTTTTTTTTAATCTGGTTTAATCTGTCCATTCTTATAAAGGGGGGTGTGGGCCTCCCTGGCAGCACAATGGGCTAAGCACAGTGCTGTGGACGTGTCAGCAGCTGCAGCGGTACAAGTTTGATGCCTGGCAGGGAAGAGTCCCTCATGGTGCAGCAGACCTCTCCTGCCTGGCCCTCTGCTACCCTCAGCAGTGTATTTCGGTCCATCGGCCTATTTTGCTCCCCACTCTGTCTCTGATGAATCCTCTCACCACCCCACACTTCTGGCCTGCACGCCAGCTTGTATGCAAAAATAAATAAATCTTAAAAAATAAATAAATAAATAAATGGTGTGTTATTAGTTGTGAGATGTCCCCTACCACTATTGTGTTACTGCCAAAGCCTGTTGTCAGGCTTGTTAATAGTTTCCTTAGATATTTTGATGCTCTCTCATTGAGTGTATTTATGTCAATGAATGTGATAGTTTCCTGTTTTAATGATCCCTTAATCATTACATAATATGCATCCTTGTATCTTGATACCTTTTTAAACTGGAAGTCTATTTTATCTTATAAGTGTGAGTCTTGCTACCTTTTTATCGGCCCCCTTTGCATATAGGAATGTTTTATAGCAATTTATTTTGAACTTGCAGTTCAGATGGGTTTCCTGGAGGCAGCAGAAAGTTGGCTTTTTGATTGGTGATTCCAAACAATTGATATTTAGAGTGATTATTGGTACATGAAAATTTGCTTCTGCCATTTGTCACTAGTTTTCTGATTCTATGTATTTCCTTGTTCAGTTTTAGGGTGTTTTGGTTTTTTTTTTTTTTTTTTGGTGTGTTTGTTGTATGTGTGTGTGTGTGTGTATTATCTTCTCTTATATTTAGATATGAAAGTTCCTGTCAACACTTCTTGTCAGATTTGCCCAGGGAAATCTTCACTGGGGCCCAGCCAGGGTTCACAGAGAACTCTATTGCATCTGAAGTCATTCAGTTCTATTCTAGTTATTACACATACTGCTTATGTAGAACTCTATTGCGAGCTCAAGTATTGTCACCTCTGTTATCTTTATTACTTACTCATGGTGACATGTGCAACTCCATGATCTCAATTAACGTCAGTTCTATTCTAGTTATTACTTGTGGTTCTCAGGTAGAACGCAATTGTGAGCTCAATTCACCTCTGTTCTGGTTATTACACTGCGTGCTTATGTAGAGCTTTATTGTTGCTCAATTATCGTCAGTTCTGTTATAGCTATTACTCATAGGGCTCCTGTAGAACTCAACTCTGAGTTCCAGTACTGTCAGCCCTCTTATCACTAATTGTACGGTGCTCATGTAGAACTCTGTTGTAGTTCAATTATTGTCAGCTAGGTGTTCATGTAGAAATCTACTGTAGCCTGATTATCATCAGCTCTGTTCTAGTTATTACACATGGTGGTCATGTAGAACTTTTTTGTGAGCTCAAGTAATATCAGCTCTGTTTATAGTTGTTAAATATTTTTCTCACATAAATCTCAATTGTTAGCTTAATTAAGGTTAGCTCTGTTCTATTGATTATGCCAGGTAAAGTTCAGACAGTTCTTTATTACTAAACATTTTTGGTTATTAGCACTTATTTTATTATCCTAAAAATGCTATTGTGAACATTCCTCCTTTTTGGCAACCTCTCTGGGTTGCCTGTTGATGCTTGTGGAAACTAATGATTCTCGCCTTTTCCCTTTCTAGAAGAGTCTTAGCTTTTAAAATTTTCACATGTATGACCTCCTAATACATTAGAAGCATTAACCTTTTTATAATATTGATTAAATTCCTAGCTCATTACTAGCTTTTGTGAATTTATTTTTATTAGGTTGAAGCTGGATAGTACTGTAACTTTCATCTGGATTTTTAAAATTTTATCTTTTTAAAGTAATTAAGTAAAATAATCTACCAGAAGAAATTTAGGTGAGTGATGTAGGTCAAAATCTATCTTTTTTTCCTCCAGACTCTGCAAGCACTGAGGTTACACAATGAATAATCCATACTTTCCTTATGCTTTATAATGCACTTTTATTGCTTATTAAATTCTTATAGTAATTAGTTATGATTTGATTCTGGAACATCCTGTCCAAATGTTCACCATCGATTACACTGGTCAACAGTGAGATCATTACTGACTTAAAAAGACCTAATCTGTAGTATCTTGGTGTGATGAACATGAATATAACCCTGAAAACTTTTTTATTAGCTCTCTTTTTGAAGATATTTCATATAATTCATTTTATATGTTTCACCATGTAAATGTATCCAGTAGGACTGCAACAACATCCTAAATCAACCTAGAATGATGTGATATTGCATCGCATTGCATAATACCATCATGCACACATCATCCAGAGTCAATTGCATCATTTTCTGATGCGATGCAATACTATTGCCGGGCGGCTGCTGAAGTAAGCTGACGTCAGCAGTGCACTCTATAAAGCCCTGTCGGAAAGATCGAGCATCGAAAATATTTCAGACTTTGTGTGAGACAGTTTAAGCTATTGTTACATACAACTGTCATTATTTTATCCATTTAGGCACAATACAGAACAGAAATGCCTCGAAAGTGTGTTAATAGCGTGGATAATTTCTGCTCTATTTGTGAGGAAGAGACATTTGCCAACAGAAGAAAAGTATCACTTCTCAAGTGAAGAAGGCTTATCATCTTTACTTCAGATGCAAGGTCGGTGACCAAGACAAGCTTTGAGCCCCGTGTATATGCTGTGCTACATGTCCAACACAGCTTTCACAGTGGTTAAATGGCAACAGACCATCAATGCCGTTTGCAGTCCCCATGGTGTGGAGAGAGCCAAGCAACCACATAAAAGACTGTTCCTTCTGCTTAGTTCCTCTTCCCAGCAGAATAACAAAGCAAAAGAAGTCAAGAATAGTCTACCCAAACATTCCATGTGCATTGAGATGACCAGTTCAACAATTTGCTGCAGTGCGATACGAAACAAGCATGGAATGCTTTTTGCCTAGTATCTGCAAACTTTCTTGGGAATGTTAAGACAGAAAATGACAAGAAACTAGTAGAAGACATGCTGATGCAGTATCAGAAACTTGGCTGCAATATGTGTCTAAAGATCCACTTCCTTCATTCCCATCTGGATTTCTTCCCTGAAAACTGTGGTATGGTTAGTGATGAACATGGCAAACGTTTCCTCAAGATATCGCATCAATGGAACAAACATACCAGGGAAAATGGACCACTACATGCTAGCTGACTACTGCTGGACACTTCTCAGAGATACTCCTGAACAGCCGTACATGAGACAAGCACAGAAATCTAAGAAATAGTCTATGACTTGATGTTTTACAGGTATTAACCATAGGCCTATTACTATTGGCATGCATTTTGTGATGTAAATATCCATTTATTGCAGATTACAAAAAAACTAGAGCCAAAATCAGAATTTGACTATCATATTCATGTTGAGCACATACAAATTGATAGGAAATGACTAATTTTATTTCAGTAACATGACTTTTGTAAAAACTTGTTGACCAGTGATTCGCAGGCATTTCGTGATGCAAACATCAATTTATTGCAGATTACAAAAAAAACCAGAGCCAAAATTAGAATTTGACTGTCGTATTCATGTTGGGCATATACAATTGATAGGAAATGACTAATTTTATTTCAGTTATATGTCTTTTGTAAAAATTTGTTGACCAGTGTTATCCAACTTGTGACACTTTAATACCTGGTGGTGTTCAGATTGTTTCATTGCTCTTCTTTTTTTCAGTATTTATGCCAGTACTTTTTTCCCAATGAGATTTAAAAAAAAAATTCACAGAAACTTAAACTGGATCATATATGTTTTATTTACAAAGAAAATAGTATAATATTTTTTCCTACTTTTTAAAGACAATTAACAGTCACTTATTTTTCTTTCTGTCAAAGATAAAGTTACTTGACTGTTATTTCACTTTTGCTACCATTTCAAATATTTAAATAGAAAATAGTATTTAAGATAAAGCAAGTATTAATATGATATGATTAAATTGGCTTAATAATTTATCATTTTTTAATTTCAAATTTTTATCTAAGATATTTAAAGGAGCATGGATTTTACCTCTCCAATAAACTAGTGTAGAGGAAGAGTACATAGTGATAGAGATTTGCCAGAAGGGCCATGGTCTTCCTACTTCCTGGAAGCTCAGAAGTCACTGTTGATAACAGCAGTGGCATGATAAGCAGTTCAGGAAAGCCTAGCTAAGCACGCTCTCAAAGCCAATCCTTTTGGATGCACCTCCCATACTAAGGGAATTATGCTGTAAAAAATGGGAGCTGAAGTCAAACAGACAAATTCTGCCATCTGGAAGTGTGTCAGAGTCCAGCTGACCAAAATCAGGGGGAAAAAAATCACAGCCTTTGTATCCAGTGATGGTTGTTTGAATTTTATTGAGGAAAATGATGAAGTTCTGGTTGCTGGATTTGGTTTCAAAGTTCATGCTTTGGTTACATACCTAAAGTCCCATGTCATTGTCAAAGTAGTCACTATCTCTCTTTTGACCCTCTACAAAGGCAAGAAGGAGACCAAGATCATAAGTTTAGATGGTGAAAACATGGTAGCATAAATTTTTATATGCAAGGAAAAAAAGTAAAAGAAAAGAAAAAGAGATTTGCCAGAGATTACATACTGCTTAGTTGTAGAACTCAAGTTCAGTTTAAGTCACATCAATACTAATATTGTTTAATAAGCCTCAGGCATAGCACAGTGTTAGGTGTATTGTGTTGAAGCCAAACATAGCTTCTGTATATCAAGAGCTTATTTTTGCCAATTATTTAGCTTTGTTTAGATTTTTGTAAGCTGAAGATAAAAGCGTGTCTGTTAGGAATGAATGAGAACATCCAGATATGGTGGGTATTCCATGCTTGATATATGGTGGACTTCAACAACCATTAACTATTATTAGTAATAATATGAAAATATTGGGAATCAACTGGGTTGTTTTTTCATTAGAATCCTTGGAACAACTTCTAAAATTGACCATATTTCCCCCAAATCCATGATATTTTAAAATAGAGTAATGTTTTTATATCACACTCTCAAATAATGTTATTCAGAGTGCTGAACTTCTGACCTGAAAACTGAACTGAATATGTAGACAAGAAAAACATCACAGGCATGATAAAAAAAAAGGTGATCCCATCTGAATAGTTCTGAGTAATTGAATCAGTTTTTTTGCTAATACTTTTGAAGATTTAAAATGTATACATGAAAATAGAGATGTAATAGTGTGCAATTTTATTTCATGATTCCTTTAGCAAGGCCACTATTGCTGTGAGCACTTGACTCCAGAATGAATTTTGCCAAGAATGTAATGGAGAATTACATTACATAATTTGATCTCCTCTGAGGTTTGGAAAAATTTGGTCGAAAAATTTAGCTTAACTGATACTATTCAGGTTCTTTAAATACTAACACTTTCATAAACACTTAAAAGTGGACTCACATAAAGTACAGATTTACAGAAAACTGTGTTCTAGGAGATAACTTTTATGTGTCAGAAGTATAATTGGAAGAGTTTCTTGGGTAGCTTGGAAAAACATCTGATTAAACGTTACTCCTTGATATTCTTGGGAGAAATCTGGAGAGACCATAGATTTAAATTTGTTGAAGAGTTGTAGAATTTTTTTCCACACATATATACGCTTAAAATCCACATGTAAATACATATTACATATACAATATATTCAGATGCTTATTTTTAAATGATGTTTACTATTTTATGATCACAAATGTATGTGTATTGTCATTCTTTAATTTAACATCATTAATATTTATTGTCTCTATAATAGACCACACATTCAAGAACTATTGCTACATGTAATGTCTCTAAAACTCAAAATTTGACTCATGAGCCATAGAGTTAGTATTTGAAATAGGTCATTTTATATAATTGTACCTCATGAACTTAGCACCTCATGAATTTCTCTCAATATGTATTTCGGTATGCAGTAACATTGTTGGAATTAAAAAAATGAATTTTGTGTGGGGGAAAAATGATGACATTAAGTAGTAGGGGAAAATACTAAACACTGAAAAGGAAACGACCTGTGATGTATGAAATGTACAGAAATTATTCTATTGTATCAACTCAAGAAAAGACTAAAAGCTTATTTAATTCAAATTAAATTGTCCATCCAGAACTTCCAGAACTCACTGAGATAGAGGTCACATTGTCCTCTCACTGGAGCTGTGTGTGCTGTTAAGGTGATTACAGCTGCTGCTGCTGCTTTTCACCCCATAACCCCTAAACTGCCACAAGTTCTTGTCCCATGAAGCTATAAAAAGGAATTTGCAGACTTTTCAGATTGGTAAGCAGAGAGAAGCAAATTTCATTCAAGAAAGTAAAGTTTATTTAGAGAAAGAACAAAATCAAAGACTCCAAGGCAGTGATGCCAAGGACTGGCAAAAGACGCCCAATGGGCCTGTGTCCAGGGGATATTTAAACCTTTTTTCGCTATTCTAAAATGTCATCATCCTACTTTGTGTTTGGCTCTTTCTCCTATGGCTGTACTTCTCTAGGCAGATGTGCCCATTTTCCCAGATCTTATCTTCGAGTTTACCTTTACTTCCCCTGTCCAAGGTCTGTTGAACTTTACTGCCCTCATTAACCTTAAAGTTTAGCCTTAAAATTTACTGCCCCCATTAGCCCTCCTTGATTTCTGACCTCATCTCTGGAGTATATTTGGTTAGCACCTCTTAGAATTTACTGTCTTTATCTCTGGAGTATGTTTTGGTTAGCAACTCTTTAACTCTCTGAAGTCCCTGCCCAAACTGTCCCTGAAGCTGCCTAATTAATCCTAACTTGCCCTGGGACTCATCACCCTCCCCACCCTTTAATACCACCAGGGTTTAATATTGAACTCTGCCTTTGTTATTGAATCAAGATATTTTGCTTTATAGTATTCAGGAAGCATCTTCCTAATCTTGCTTTTCTAAAATTGGGATCGTAGTAAGTTTAAAAACCTTATTAGCCAATTTTAAAGTTTGTTGACATAGGCAATGCTTTTCCATAGATCTAGTATCATTTTTAATCTGTGGATTTCTTAATAGTAATACTATTTATATTCCTAGAATTAACTCTATTCTGTTGTGATGACTCAAAGACTTTATACACCAGTGCACATGATTTGTGAACAATTTATTTGAAGTTTTACAGCTTTACTTATAAAGGGAAATAGTAAAATGTTTGTTTTATGTTATTGTTGTTTTAAGATTTTTAGTAGCAGTTTATCATAATTTCATAAAATCAACTAGGCAATTATCAGTGTAGGGTAAATGGAAGTTATCAGGATTTTCCACCCTCCCACCCTTAGCATAAATGATCCATACCTGTGGTCTTACACGCGTGCCTGATAGCGGCATCTGGAGTGTGGTGTGGGCATGCATGAGAGGGCGCACCTGAGCCAGAGACTGATCCTATAACACTTTGTGTGCCGGTGCCCTTTAAATTTACCAGCTCTTGGGGCCGGCCATTTTCTGTGCTACCGCATGAATGATATAAGCATTCAATAAAATACACACAACTCCTGAACTACTGGATATTAAAAAAACTATAATATCCCTCATAAAACACCTACACTTTCACCAAAACAATGTGTAAAGCTTCTAGACTGAGTACGATCAAAGAAATAGCTCCTAATAGTTCCAAATAAATTCACCGTGGCGTGAAAAACCGGAGACTAGATGAACATGTATTTATACGTGAACGGCCACCTGATACTGGTGACAAAAACACTTACTAATACGTGAGCGGACCACAAATTGATAAGGGCGGCAGCAGAGGATGGGCAGGGGTGGAGGCAGAGGAATGTGTGGCGGAGTGTAATAGAGACCGTTAGAGAGACCACAAGAAAATGCCAGAAAGCCCAGGAAGAGTGAAGATTCAGCGGGAACTGAGAGGCCTGCCAGCCTTCTGGCACCCAGGCACCCCTGCCTGCCTTGTACCTGGTTGCCTCTCTACAAATAATGCAGAAGGACAATTAAAAGCCTGAAAAAGCCACCGAGGGCTCCAGAACTCCTCCTTTACCCGTCTGCCCTGATCGTAGAAAACCTGCCCTGTGCCTTGCTGGCACTGCAGTCAGTAACTTAAATGTTGGGAGGAATTTATAAGTGGGGGATAAATGAAAGAGTCATCCGGTTTTTCTGCCCTCCCATCAATGATAGACTTCTGCAGGCCTATATGCATGCCTGATGGCAGCATATGGAGCAGGGTATGGGCATGTGTGAGTGGGCACATCTGAGCCCAGAGACTGGGCTTATAAGCAAAGAAGAAGTAGAAACAGTAGCAGGAGGAGTGGCAGAAAGAGAAGCAGAGGACCATCCAGGGTGTAGTGGAGAGACCATGAGAGAGTGAAGATTCGCAGGGGGCTGGGAGGCCTGCCAGCCTGCCGGACCCCTGGCCGTCCGGCCCATTGCCTGCCCTATATCTGGTTGCCACTCTACCAAGAGACCATTAAAAGCTTAAAAATCCACCAAGGGCTCCAGAACTCCTCCTTTTGACCCATCTGCCCAGCTCCATAGCAAATCTGTCCCATGTGCTCCTCCTGTTGCTACAGTAAGGTACCATTTCTTTTAAAATTCAGATTGTGTTCAATAAATGGTGTTGGGAAAACTGGACTGCTACAGGCAAAAAAAAATGAAGCTAGACCACTACCTCACACCATGCACAAAAACCAACTCAAAATGGATAAAAGACCTGGAGATAATACCTCAAACTATAACATTTATAGAAGAAAATATAGGCAAAACTCTACAAGACATACATCTCAGTAAAATCTTTAAAAACACTTCCCTCATAGCAAAGGAAGTAAAAGAAAAGATAAACAGCTGGGACTACATCAAGCTAAAAAGCTTCTGTATAGCAAAAGAGACAATAACCAAAACAAACAGGCACCCTACTAATTGGGAGAAAATCTTTGCACACAATACAAGCGATAAAGGACTGATAACAAAAATCTGCAAAGAGCTCACACAACTCAACAAAAACAAAGTCAACAATCCAGTCAAAAAATGGGCAGAAGAGCTAAAAAGACTCTTCTCCACCAAAGAAAAGCAAATGACCAACAGGTATATGAAAAAATGTTCAACATCACTTATAATCAAGGAAATGCAAATTAAAACCACAATGAGATACCACCTCACGCCACTGAGAATGACGCACATTAAAAAAACAGGTAACAACAAATGTTTGGCGAGGATGTGGAGAAAAAGGAACTCTCCTACACTGCTGGTGGGAATGCAAATTGATCCAACCACTATGGAAAGCTGTGTGGCGTTTCCTCAAACTGCTAGAAATGAAGCTTCCATATGACCCGGCAATATCACTCCTGGGAATCTACCCAAAGGAAACAAAAGCACTAATCCAAAAGGATACATGCACCCGCATGTTGCAGCACTGTTCACAATAGCTAAGTATGGAAACAACCCAGATGCCCAAAAATAGATGATTGGATCAAGAAGATGTGGTACATACACACAATGGAATACTATTCAGCATTCAAAAAAGACAAACATGCAATTTGCAGCAACATGGATGAAACTAGAAGGGATCATGATCAGTGAAATAAGCCAGAAAGAAAGAGAAAAACATTGAATGGTTTCACTTATAACAGGAATATAGGGGAGCCAAATAAGAATGCGACATTCAGCAGGGGAGGAGGGGAGGGAAAGGGCTCAAGAGGGGGAAGGGGGAAGCACAAGGGACTATGGTGATGGCTTCATGGGTAAACAGGTGATGGGTAAGCTATGGGGAATACAAAATAATGTAAAAGTTATGAATAACAAAAGTAAATAAATAAAATATTTATAAAAAAAGAAAAGAAAAGTCTTTATACAAAATAAATAAATATTTTTAAAAGCTAAAAAAAAATTCACATTGTGCTGACTAAAGCTATTTGGGGGTAGAAGTAATTTTATATCACCAGTAGTTTTTATTCAAATATTCATGTAGTTCTCTAATCTTTGAAATCGATATTTTTCTAGAAAACAAAATCATCAAGGTTGATGAATTATTTGTAATAATGTGGTGATGATGATTGTAGAAGGCAGAAAAACTCAGGGACACAGATTCTCTATAGAGCTGCACAGACAGGTCAAAGGGAAGGGAGTTCTGGAGCCTTCGGTGGCCTTTTATGCTTTTTAATGGTCTCTTGTAGGGAGGCAACCAGGTACAGGGCAGGCAATGGGGTGGGGGGTGGGGGGGGTTGTGACTGGGAGGCTGGCAGGCCTCCCAGACCTGGGGGAATCTCACTCTCTCGGGCTCTCTGGTGGCGTCTTGTGGCCTCTGCTTCTCCTATGTCTCTGCTGCTTCTGCCACTGATGCTCTGTTCTCTGCTTATAAGCCCAGTCTCTAACCCAGGTGCGTCCACTAACACAGGCCCACTCCCTCCTCCAGGTGTCTGCCATTGGGCATGAGCTTAGGCCTGCAGAAGTCCATCATTGAGGGGAAGGCAGAAAAACCTGACAATTCTCGTTTACCCTACAATGATGAAAGTAGTGGCAATTATTGCTGACTACTCTAAGGAGTGTTTACATTGCTTAGTATCGTTCTTAGTACTTCAGTACATGACCTCCACACCATATTCCTATCCAAGGCAGGGTCAGAAGAAAAGATTCTGATGTTTTGGTTTAAACTTGCTGGATTTTATTTATGTTTACATTTATATGAAAATTTCTTGTATTGAATGCATTTTGAGGTTAGGATTGCCAATTTTTAATGAAATGTGAGAATGCAAAGAAATAAAACATATCATGTGAAATTGTTAATTTGACATTACATTACATTAATATTAAATTGGATAACATTAAGATATTTGGACTATTTGTCATTGTGGTAATAACAAGATTAGAAGCACTGGAGGAGGGCCTCCCTGGTGATGCAACAGTTAGGTGCTGAGCTGTTGAGCTGTCAGCAGCAGCGACACGAGTACAACACGGGGTCCGGGAAGATTCCACATGGCCGGCAGACCTCTCCTGCCTCACTCGCTGCTCGCCTCAGCAGTGTATTTCCTTCTATCTGCCTGTTCTGCTCCCCACTCTGTCTCTGGTGAGCCCTCTCACCGCCCCACGCCCCTGGCCTGTCCCCAGCTTGTATGAAAGAAAAAAAAAAAAGCAGTACGGGAGGGGACATCAGATTCACTAGTAAACGCCTGGGAGTGAATCCACTCCCAGAAATACACTCACAGAAATACACTGCTGAGGGGAGCAGCAGGCGAGGCAGGAGAGGTCTGCAGCACCGTGTGGGAATCTCCCCAATTGGGCAGCTACCAACAGCTCCACAGTGCTGCACTTAACATGTTGCGCCACCAGGGAGGTGCAATATAACTATGTTTTCTTTGGCTTCTTGACATATATTTATTTCATTTCCCAGTTTTGCCAGTTTTCCCTCTATTTTTTAAAAAAATCTCTGTTCTTATTTTTCTCTCCTCTCCTGGAATACCCAGTATTTTTATGTTGCCCCTTCTAATGATTTGGATGGTTTTCAATGTGTTTCTTCATTTTTTTCTTCTTTCATTCAATCCTTTGTGCATTATTATCTTTAAGGTCACTGATTTGATCTTCCATTTATTCATTTCTGCTTCCCAAACTTTCTCCACAATTTTTCATCTTCTCTATTGATCTTTTTACATCCTGTAACTATGTTATTCTTGTGTAAAATGTCTATTTCTATTTTCTGTTCACTAATTTTATTTCTCATTCCCATTCACTGATTTTTTCTGAATTTTGTATCTCTTTGATTAGCTTTTCAGGGTTCTCATATACAACTTTGGCTTTTTTCCTGCATTTTCTTTGATTTTTTTTTGAATTTCTTTTTCATGATAATTTAAAACTCTATCTAATGAAAATAATATTTTCCATGTGTTTGTGTCTGGATTATAGAGAGTTTTTCTCTCATGTGATGTCACATTCCCTTGAGGTCTCAAGGTGGTATGTGTTATGTGTGATGTGTGTGTGTATACACACACATCGCACATGTATATACACACATTTATTTTTCTGTCCATTCTGCTGCTTTGAACTTCTGTTTTTTTAAGTGTCTGTACCAGTAGCATAGATATTTGCACCACTGCCACTTTTCCAGCAGGTGGCACTGTGGTTTACTTGATTAGTTTGGAGACCTGGTCCTTCATACTGCTGACTCAGCAATGAGTGTAAAGACCTTTAGGTGTCCGCACATGGAAATGTGCTTAGGGTATGTGGCAGGCTCCTGTTTGTGATACTGCCATATCCTTCCTCTGTGGTTCCAAACCCATTTCTCTGTCATCTGTGTGCTTTGTCAGTACCAATTAGCGCAGTGTAGAGAATGGGACCACTATGCAGTGTATACCCCAGCACACCATCCACTTTTTTACTGGAAAGCTGGCCTACTGAGGTACCCCACCTACTCTGTTCTTATTTCCCCTCAGTCAAGGAGTGTGTTTCAACCTCCCTGTCCCAAGCCTCAGGCTCTTATTTCTCTCTACCTACTTCTTGTTAAATGAAGCATTAATTTTCTCAGTATCCCTTCGATGCAGTCAGTGCTCATCTCCAGTGTCCAGAAGTGCTCCAGTTTCCCTCCATGTCATGCTGTCCTCTGGATGCAATGCCTGTTTGGCTAATTTTCAGATTATTCTCCTTGGAGGGAAGCAAGGAACCTCCTCTCTTGCCATCTTAACCCAGTCTCAAAGATAGACTTCTTATGGTCATGATCTTTAATTCTTTTTCACCCCCAAGGTGTTTGTTTTATGATCACTTATTTTAAAAGTGAAATGTAGGTATTTCTATAACAAACATATGCTTCCTGTTTTCACTCTTTGATATCTAAATAAATAGTATTATCAGCGTGCAAAATCTAATCATCTGCTTGAGGAAGCATCTTTAATATTTCCTCATGGTATAAATATGCTAACCAGCAAATCATGTCTGAGATACATCATTTCTCAGAGTGGATGTATTTTGCATGCTAGAAATACTTAGTTAGAAATTATGTTTGATTTATTTTTTTTAAAGATTTTTATTTTTTATTTATACATACAAGCTGGGGTACAGGCCAGAGGCGTGGGGCGGCGAGAGGGCCCACCAGAGACGAGCGGGTAGCAGAACAGGCAGATCAGAAATACACTGCTGAGGAGAGCAGCGGGCAAGGCAGGAGAGGTCTGCCGCGCCATGTGGGATTCTCCCCGGCCGGGCTTTGAACTCGCGTTGCCGCTGCCAACAGCTCCACAGCGCAGCGCTTAACTGTTGTGCCACTGGGGAGGCCCAGAAATTATGTTTGATTTAAAGAGGGTAAATATTGTTCCAATCTGTTGAGTTCGTTGTTAAGCTGCCATTCAGACCACTCGTAACTTAGCATATCAGAGGCCATGTTGCTAGACTGAAGCAGGAAGTTGCTGCTTGGAATCTGCTGCTTGGATTCTGCTGTTCGCTGGTGCGGAAATTTCCTGCTGTGTGCTGCTTGCCCACAGTAGTAGCTTGGCTACGTTGACCCACTTCCCAAACAATGAAGAAAGTCTATGATAGATGGGGTGACAGGCTTCTGCATATAAACTGTATAAAATCTTATCGTTTCTGTTATTCCGGGCTCAGACTTTTGGGAGCTATCCCACTGGGCATGCTGGTGTGGCAATTAAATCTCTCTCTCTCCACCTCTCTGAGTGCCATCTGACTTTCTCTGGGAAATTGCCCTAACATGACACAGGGTAACATCATCCATCACTTCTTTCTTCTTCTTCTTCTTCTTCTTCTTCTTCTTCTTCTTCTTCTTCTTCTTCTTCTTCTTCTTCTCCTTCTCCTTCT
>PVIJ01020680.1:0-20377 GCA_004024925.1 Scalopus aquaticus | reverse complement strand
ATACACAATGGAGTACTATTCAGCATGGAAAGAAGATAAACACATGCAATTTGCAGCGACATGGATGGAATTAGAGGGGATCATACTCAGTGAAATAAGCCAGAAAGAAAGAGAAAAATATCGAATGGTTTCACTTATAACAGGACTATAGGGAGGCCGGGTGGGAGAGAGACAATCAGTGGGGGGGGAGGGGGGAAGGGGGAGGAAGGAGCCGGAGGGAGGGAAGGGAAAGGGCACAAAATGGAATAGAAAAGAACACAAGGGACCATGGAGATGGATCACGGGTGAATTGGTGGTGGGCTACCCAAGGGGAATGCAAAATGTAAAAGACATAAATAACAATAAAAACATATATTAAAAAAAAAAAAGAAGAAATGACTACTTTTAACTTGAAGAAATTAGGGTTAATTTTTTTAAAGACTGTAGCATTTCAGTTGAGCAGCTGGAATATGGCATGAACTGAATTTTGTAACGATGTGCGCATGGAGTTCCGGATTGGAAGTCACTACCTGACTGAGAAGCAGGGCGAGGAGTCCTGGGCTGCAGTTCTGAATTGGGGCCTGGTGCCATCATGGAAGATGTCACATTTCCACCCTGGGGTATCATAACAGGGGCAGGGCTGGTCATCCTTATTAATCCTAGAGAAAAAAAATCCCCAAAATATAATATTGGAAATGGCACAATATTTGCTTTAGTGAAGTATTTAAAGAATATGAAAAGGTATGAAAAACTTCTGTACCCATTATTTACCTTGCTTCAACTCTGAATGTTTTAGCCTATCTCTTTCAGAAATATATAGAGATGCAGCAGAAGCCCTTTACTCCTTTTCAATCCCATTCCATTCTCAACTCCTTATAATTGGGGTTAACATCCCCATGCATGTTTATGTATATTTTCTACATATGTAGGTTTTTAAAAAAGGATTGTATTTAATAAGTGACACCTTAGTACATATACTACTCAGTACACATTTTCATTTATTATTTTTTGGTACACATCATTTTGACTGTGATCACAGTGCTCCGTTTTATGAAACCCATATAGCCATTGTTTTGCTAATGAATTTCTAAGGTCCTCCTCTCCATCTGCAACTTTTCATTCTTACAATTTTGCAATACAATTTATTTGTTATATATTCTTATGGACAGTCTTTGGACTATATAGTTAGAATTGCTGGGTTTAAAGAAAAAACCTCTATAATTTTAATGGATACTGGCAAGGTGCTCTCAAAAATGGCTATATCAATTTATGTTCCACCTAGCAGTTTGACAACTTCTCTTGCTCTAATTTCTGATATTGTTAGGCTTTTTAGGATTTAGCACCTATGTCCATAGTGAAAATAGTCTACAATTATCCTCTTTTACTGTCCTTTGATTTTTGGTATCAAGATTAAAATAACTTCAAAATAAATGATTTGTAAGGCATCTTTCCTCTATTACTCTGGAAAAGTATGTGTATCAGTTCTTTAAATGTTTAATAAGACTAACCTATAAAACCACCTGAACCTTTGAATTATATTGTTTCCATTTTTAAAGTAGTTAGATTTTTCAAGTTTTCTGTCTTCTTCAGTCAGTTTTGGTGAATATTTTCAAGAAAATCGTTAATTTGGCAATGTTTTAAAATTTATTAGCATAAACTTACATATAGGATATCTATGTATCACTTTGAGATACAGTTCACAGACTATAAAAGCCACTCTTAAAGTATATGCTTTTCATTCTTTACATTGCTTGTGACTTGTTTTTTCTTTAACTGTCTTACCATGACAATTTTAGCTGTCTTTCAGAAGAAACATCTTTTGGTTTTGCTACTCTGTTCTATGGCTTTTTTTGATAGATACTTTACTTATCTCTGTTCTTTATTATTTCTTTCCTAAAAAATTACCTAAACAGTCTGGTGTTCTTTTTCTCAATTTGTAAGTCAGATACTTAGCTTGTTAATTTTCAATTGCTAATTTTTCAATGGAAGTATCTGAGAGTTTAAATTTTCTTCCAAGTGCTATATTGGCTACATCTCACAAGTTTTGATTAGTACTATTCTCATTCTATTCTAAATATTTTCTAATGTCTACTATAATTGCTTTTTAAAAAATCAGTGAATATTTAGAATGTATTTTAAAATTTCTATAAATTTGAGATTTTTTTTTTTGCCACTGACAATGTAATTGCACTATCATGAAAGAACATGATCTGGATAATACCAATATTTTGCATTCACTGAAACTTGCTTTTGGAATAAAACATGGTCAATTTGTATAAATGTTCCATTTATGCTTGAAAAGACTGCTTTCTTTATATATACACTCCATCAAAACTACTTTAATTATGTTATTCAAGCTTTCTTTACCCTTACTAATTTTTTATAAGCTTGATCCATCAATTACTAACAGAGGTGTGTGAAAATCTCCCCTAAGATTTGCTTTGTCTCTATAATTTTGCCCATTTTTGCCTTAAACATTTTGAGGCAGGTTATTAAGTACATAAAAGTCTAGTATCCTCCGGATGAATTCATCTTTTTACATCATATAGTGGCCCTCTTTTTCCTCAATAATATTTTTGTCTTAAAGTCTGTTTTATCTGATAAAAATATTGTAGTACTGTTTAACTTGGTTAATAGTCACCTGGATTGTCCTTTCATCTATTCCTTTAACTATGAAATGAGTCCTTGTATTTTTTATGTTTTCCTTTAACAGCACATTAAAATGAGATTACTCAATTTGATTAATCACTTTCTTTTCTATCAGTGTTTATAACACATTTATTTGTCTTTATTAATAATTACTGCATATTTTATCATTTTATATCACTGCTTTTTTCCCCTCCTTTTTCTATGCTCTTTTCCTATTTTCCTGAAGTTAATCATTTTCATCATGCCCTTCCTCTCTACCCTTCTACTACTAGTTTATACATTCTATTATTTTAGCGGTACCTTTAAATTTAATAGTGATACCTTAAAAATACTTGACTTGAAGTCTAAAGACAATATATGAGCATCATTTTTACTAAATAAGTCAATGCTTATTTAGAGTGACCCCATGTTTACCAATTATTTAGCTCACCATTCCTTCTTAGGTCTTATTTCTTCCATCTTAGGTTCAATTTTCTTCTTCCTGACGTACATCCTTGAGCAGTTCAATTACCAAGGGTCTGTTAATGGTAAATTCTCTTAGTCTTTGGAAAGGTCTTTACTTCAAACTATTCTTGATAGTTAAGTTAGGTTTAAAATTCTAGGCTGTCGATTATTTTCTCATCACTTTGCAAATATTATTCAGTGTTTCCTGGCTTCCAATGTTGCTGTTGAGATCAGCCGTGGGCCTGATAAGTCTTTCCTTTGTAAATGATTGGTCTTTTATTCTGAGTTTAACATTGTTTTTCATGTTTTGTAGTTTTACAATTTTGTGTCTAGATGTGGATTTATTTTTATTTGGAGTGCTCAGGAGTAATGGGCTTCTGACTCTGAGGCCTGGTGTCTTTCATCAATTCTGGAAAAATTTCAGTCATCCTGACTATTGTTTCTCTTCAATTTTTTTATCTTCTTCTGGAACTCTTATCCACCATGTTAAACTTTCTCATTTTATCCTTCATGTTTCTTGACTTCTCATTTTTCATGTCTTTATTTTTACCCTGCTACATTCTTGGTAATTTCTTCAAAGTCACCTTTCAATTCAGTTGTGTCTAATTTGTTGAATACAAGCTATTCACTTTAATAATTGTTTTAAACTTCTCTAAGCTCTGCCCCTCCCCCAAATTCTTTTTGTTTTAGAAGTGTGGTTTTTTTCCTTATGATTTTCATAGTCTTTAAAAAAAAGATTTCTTATTTATTTATGCATACAAGAAGTGAAGTGTAGGCCAGAGGTACAGGAGGAGAGGGGTGTGAAAGGATTCACCAGAGACAGAGTGGGGAGCAGAACAGGTAGATCTACTGAAATACACCACTGAGAGTAGCAGCAAGTGAGACAGAAGAGGTCTGCTGTGCCATGTGGGTTAGCCCCCAGGCCAGGGATCAAACTCATGCTTGTAGTGGCTCGTAGTAGCTTGATAGTGCTTAGACTTTAACCCCTGTACCACCAGAGAGGCCCTGATTTTCATAATTTTAAATACCCTACTATCTAGAATTCTGGAGGGAAAAAAATCCAAAACTAACCCACAATTTAAAAAGTTTGGATCTAAGCTAACTTATAGTAGGCCTGAACTCTGAGAAGTCTATAATAGTTTGGATTGAGGATGTACTCCTCCAGAGCTTCAACAATTATAAGCAGTCTAAAATTACCTGATATCTTATTTTGGCTGTTCCTGAGTCATTTACATAATATATTAAATTTTCAACATGTATAATATTAGAGAAAACAATTGCACCATCACCATATCCTCCAGCCCCTAACTGGAGTCCAGGTTAAGAGTCACAAGTCTCCCTGTGCCATAGAGTAAAGATTTCCAACCTACTTTTCACTGAAAATTCTGGTTCATAAGGGATTCTGAACTCTTCCTTTTTTACGTGGACCCAAGGCAAGGCTTCATATTTTATTCCTTTCTTGTTCATTAAAATTCAAATCCTTTGGCCCATATAAAATCTCCTCACTTGTTTACTGCTTATTTAAATTTTCACCTTTGACTTCTTTTTTTCCCTGTGGATGTCCCTTACTCTCTTACAAGCTCAGCTGTGTATAAAATACTGTGTTTTATACAGTATTGTTAGGTGTTTTGTAGTTGAAGAGGCAAAAGTTTATCTGTTGAAACTGCATTTGTTTCTGAGGAATCTTACCATTTTCTAAAAAATGGTGATTAGAAAGTTCTTAGGAGATAAGAAAGAGTTTTTTTAGTCTACAGTTGGCTTCTTCTTCTCAGAAATGTTCAAGTACATATTGACCACATGATCAGTACGGATACTGTACAATATATTCCAGCACTAGGTGGGAAGCTGGCCTAGATACATGGTTCTCAACTGGGAACAATTTTGTCCCCTAGGGATATTTACCCTTAGGTAGTATTTGGAGATATTTTTGGTTACTACAATCGCGGAAAAGGGGTGGTAGTGCTACTGGGAAGTGGAAGACAGAGGTGGGGATGCTGCTAACCAACCCACAATACACAGGAAAGCTCCCCACGACAAATAATTATTGACTCAAAACATTAACTGTGACAAGTCTGAGAAACCATGACTAAATGACTATAGAGTAACCCCATTAATCTTGGAATTCTGTAAGGTTACAATAAAAAAGAATATGGAGTTTATTTTAATTACAAAAGACTTCTGGTCATCAATCAACTTTCTTTTGCAATGCTAACAGGAGAGTAGTGCTAAGAATAATTGACAATCTAAGACATTCTAGATACACAATTCCAAGTCATTTATTATTGTTTTATAAGATATGGTCTCTTTCCCTAGGAAACCTTTTTATTTCGTTTAACTTAATATTAAATTTTGTTAGCATCCACTGTCCCAATGGATAACACAGAAAAATATTCCTAAAGTAGGTTTGGTAGTAAAGAAATACATAGGGGTTAAAATGTTACTGTGACTACAGATCATTAACTAATTGATAATTCCTGAAACTTTATATTATATGCTTTATTGCAAACCGTGTCCTTCATTAAATACCAATCTAACCTAATTTCATCCCAAAACTTCTAAGTTGCCTATGTTGGTAAGAACTCTATCACAGTAATTTATACTCACGTCTCAGAGATGCTTAGTCAATATGCCTGCTATTTGCCAGACAGTAGCCTAGAAGAGCTTACAGTCAGTGTGCTGATACTGGTTTAATGGAGTCCTAACATTTTAAAGTTGTAAGGGATATACAGCATTGTTTACATGTAACTAAGGTTGGTAAATAGTAAGTCATTTAGCCAACACTTAGACTAGAATCCGTATTTCCTGATTTTCATTGTAGGTCTATTCATTCATATACAACATGGCTAGGCACTTCCCACACTTCTTTTGGCCCTGATCACCTAAAATCTCTCATCAAGTTGCCTTAACATGAAATGCTCAGACTTATGCGAAGAAATACATCTACTGACTCCTTACCTATCAGATTGGGTATTTTACATTTATAGTATTACGGTACTCCACAATAGCCGAATAGCACGTGTCCTGACATACAATAGGAACCCGGTAAACATTAGCTGCTTGGCTCAGGGTTCATTTACTTTCAAACATGAGCTCAAAATATTGTAGGCATTATTATCTCATTTTGTAGGTGAAGACAGCTTTTGCTTGAAGGAGAAAAGTAAGTAGCTTAAGGTAACCAGTATATGGCAGTGTCAGTATAAAAACTTAGTTTCAGTTTTATAAGACTAAGTCTTCAGCTTTAGTTTAGAACAATGGCTTTATAAATTAAGCTTTTCCTTAAGAGCTACTATGACAGGTGGGGAGGTGAATAACTTGGTATAGTTTAATGTACTTATTCTGCTTTAACCATAGCTGCTGTGCTTTAGGATTTACTTGAACAAAAGACGCCATGGTAGAAAAAGTTTGAAAGCAACTAGTGTTGTGAAAAAAATACTATACTAAGAGTTAGATCTATGATATTAGCCTACTTCTACTTAACCCTGGACAAATTGCTTCCTTTCTGTGACCACTTCAGCTTCCTCAATTTTAAATGAGAAAGCCCAATCAGTTCTAATATCCTGTGATTCATAGATTACTGAGTTCAATCTTTATAAAAGAAACTTCAGGGTTACTAGAAGAACAAGCAAATAATTCATGATTCAAATTCTAAATACAAAAAAATTCTCCTACATAATTCTACAGATTATATATAAGCACTTAAGAACTCGCAGTTCAGAGAAAATGAGAGTTAGAAAGCTACATTCTCCACCATACTATAAATATCCTGAATGTAGAAAATGTTTTATTCATTTCTAATTCCAAAAGTTAGTATAGGTCCTATCATACACAAGAACACAGTAAATGTTTGCTGCATTGCTCAGTGCTCATCAATCTTTAAGCAAGAGCCCAAAAGACTGCAAAGACTAGATGCTTCATGTACTGTGACTTCAGCCTCTAAAAGTGACTCATGTTTCGCTTTCCTGAGCCAGGAAACAAATGTAGGTGTGCCAGGATCTACTGCCTATTTTGTAGGACCCAAATGAGTATACATTAAAGCCAAAAAAGGAAACTAGCAAGATGTCAGGTAACTGAATGGGAGATCTCACCTGGACCACCTGCCATGGGAAATCCTGTCTCCATCCTGACTGAATTTGCAGCTCCCATGGGTCCATTCATCCTCACATCTTGGTTTCGGTTCTGAGCCAATGCCAGGTTTATAGCACCTTCCCCTGCAAATGACAGTCAAGTTAAAAAGAAAATCATCAGAATAAGATGTTAATACATTTTGTTATGAGCTTCAGTTTTCTATGTTTTTTTTTTTAAAGAAATAAGTTTACCACCATAAAAAGGGTTGGTTCAATGTTATATAGGATCTTTCTTCGACCTCATCTGAGGTTGAATTCCATGAAGCACAAGGAGACCAAAACCAGTGCTTACAAAAGAAGGAATGGACTATCATTAATGATGCAGAGCAGCGGTAAAAAGCTTGGAACTCTGAATATTTATTCTCAATCAATTCAACATATGAGTGTCTGTGCATGTGCGTGTGTGGACACTAAGAAAATGTTCTCAGAAAATCTCAATCCTAGATTACCTCTTGGTGATGTATAATCAGCAGTAGAAGAAAGAACCTATGGTGGTATGCGGATAGTGCAATATTTATGAGCAAAATACCAATGCTCATGAGCTATTTCAATAACAGCAATATAAACAGATATTCAGTAAAAAACTCATGCAGTGAAGGATAGACAGGTTACTGTTAACCTACCTCTGAAACATCTTACAGGGTTTTAGATGCTAACAAAACTTTATCTCATTTGAACCTCATAATAGCTTGGTAGGTAATGTCATGAGGAGTGTTAACAACTAAACTAAACTTAGAGGTCACTAAAATCTTAATTGGTCTTAGGTCTCTGAAACAAGTTTTGGGATGCTTCCTGCGCCTAATCCAAAATTTTTATTTTTGTATCTCTGGAAGATAGCACCACCTTGTGGAAAGCTAAAGGTATAGCTAGTCAAGGAGCTTAAATGGTATCAGAGTCCTTCCACGCTAGTGGGTTCTGGCGTACAGAGGCAGATGACAAAAGCAGGAAGCTAAGGAGGGCACAACAGTTTCCTCGTCTTGTCAATGAATTGAGAAAGGTCAGCTTTCTGTATGAAGGATTTTAGTCAGGCAGGTAGGTTGGTCACAGGGGAAAAAATATACTACCATTAAGGGACCATAAACAAGGGGCTTTAAGATATTCTACGTTGCCTACAGAAGTCAGGAGTAAAAGAGAAAGAGAATATACATCTTAAAGGTTCCACTGAATGGAAAGAATTTTCAATATACCAAACATGCTAAGACATTCTAAGCAGAAAGACTATATATTGTTCTTGAAATGGACATTAATCACATTTCTGTTTAAAACTGCTCCATTGTTGCTCACTGTTTTAGAAATAAAAATTAAATTCCTCAACAGTGTATACAGGGCTTCAAATTATCTATCTAGCCCAGTACTATTCAACAGAAATAGAACACACGTCACACATGTAATTTTACAAGTTTTAGAAGCCACAGTAAAAGGTAAAATGAAACAGGTGAAATTATATTTTATTTAAGCTAATATATCTAATGGGTATTATGTTAACATATAACTAATATAAAAATTATTAATGAAATACTTTTTATTCATTTCCGGGGGGGTAAGTCTTCAAAACTAAGTATGTATTTTATACATTTACAGTTCATGTCAGTTTGGGCTAGTCACATTTTCAGTGCTCAACAGCGATATACAAATTGTGGCTACCATAACTGGACAGCCCAGGTGTCTCTGATACCTCAATTCACACTTTCTCCTTTGTCATATAGATTTAGCCTCAGTGGCTTTTTTTTTTTTTTTTTTAAGTTTTTAGGCACACAAACCTGCTGCTCACCTTGAGGCTTCTGCACATGCTCTTCTCTCTGCCTATAATAGTTTCATACGATCATAATTTCCAATTTTCACGTTATCTTAAATGTTAAATGCCAAAAAAAGACCTCCAACTATCTTATGAAATTAGCTCACTCTTGTTAGAACACCTTGCTATTTCTTCAGAGCACATCTCTTGTATTTACTTATTCATTTACTTATTTTGTCTGCCTCTCCCTTCACTATGAAAAGGGTAACCATGAGCCTGCCCTAGTTCTTTTACAGCTGTTGACCCAGGGTAGTTAATAACAGTACCCCCTTTTACTCTCACAAGTGTGCTCATGATGAATTATATGACCACCCTAATTATATCCTTTATATACAGAACAGAGCCTGCTACATGGTAGGTACTTCTTAGCTATTCACCTTATCATAAACTTACCAAGAATTATAGGTACTTTTCTGCATGATAAATGCATTCCTGGAAAACTCATTTTGTCATACCTTACAGTGAAAATAACAGGCTTTATGGGGAAAAAGTTTTTAGGGAAATTCAAAGCCTATGTGACTTTGTAAACAGAGCTCTATTAAAAGCAACTGGTGAAAACAACATATCAAAAAACTTGAGAGTTGAAATGCCTGGTTAAAGGTACTGAGATAATGTAGATGCACTGGAGCTCTGAGCCAGTGGGGCTGCCATTAAGGTAGGCACAGGAGGAAGTGCAACTTGTTACAAGTTGAGAGTCATGATAAAACTGAAGGTTCACTTCTGAGTGTAAGTTCTCATTTTTAATTTTCTTGCTATAGAGCTGAGAGAACTCCCACCTATGCAGCAGCTGCGCTAAAGGCTTTTTCTTCTTCTTGTAGATAATTATCCTTTTATTCTCACTATTCCAGCTCCCCTGCCTAGGAAAAACCATATATCAATAAATACCATTTCCACTTTATACTGTTATAGTCTCTTATTTGTGAATTGGATATAAGGTAATTGGTGTCAAAGAAATACATGCAGAGAACACTACTACTCCCAAATTCGTTGATTATTAGTTGACAAACTACAGTTTATACGCAAAAGCTAACCTGCTGTCTGTTTAAACACAGTCATGTTTGTTCATTTATATATTGCTTATGGCTGTTTTTGTACTCGATGGCACAGCTGAGTTGTGACAGTGATCTTATAGCCAAGAAGTCAAAAATATCATATATTCTTGTCTGTTCTTTATAGACAAGGTTTGCAGACTCTGACTTTAAATCACCATGAAGTTACAAAATGTCCTTAAAATGTTTGTCTCCCTAGCCCCCTGGTGAAACTCAAAAAAGGAAGGTACAATTTATTTTCAATGGAGAATAGACCATTAGGGGAACAATCTGTTCCTGCAACAGACACCATGACAATAACAACACTTCCTCTTACAACTTATGAAGGAAGACATGAGCCCATAACCAGTTTCATAAAAGTGACAACTGCTGCCATCACTTTCATTCCTGCCTGAACTCCCAGGGAATATGGAGAGAAAAAGAGATCAGCTTTTAGAATCACATGTGTATCCTAAAAGTTAAAGACTTTCTGTAATGTGATAATCACTGCCATATATGAATTTCATAATATCTTGAAATGTTATCTACTTTGCTTTCCTTGCTGGTACTTATGTTCTAATTTATGTTGATAACAATAAAGGGGGGAATGCAAAACAATAAAGGGTAACCAGCATCTTTTAAGAACTTGTACATAAGTGGGTCTGATTAAGAGAAGTTGGTCTTTCTTTTCTCCAGTGGAAAATTCAATCACTTAGGGGTCGCCCCGGTGGCGCAGCGGTTAGGCGCTGTGCTGTGGAGCTGTCGGAAGCAGCGACGTGAGTTTGACGCCCAGCTGGGGAGAATCCCACATGGTGCGGCAGACCTCTCCTGCCTTGCCCGCTGCTCCCCTCAGCAGTGTATTTCTGATCTGCCTGTTCTGCTCCCCACTCTGTCTCTGGTGAGCCCTCTCGCCACCCCACGCCTCTGGCCTGTGCCCCAGCTTGTATGTATAAATAAAAAATAAATCTAAAGAAAAAAAGAAAATTCAATCACTTAAGGTTCCAAAGCCTTTTTAACTCAGATAAATAGGTAAGATAGACTATAAAATGTCTGGGTTTTTTAAGAAACAGCTGATGTGATCCATAAAGTAGAAACAGCCTATACACCCCCACTGGTGGCGCAACAGGTTAAGTGGCAGCACTATGCAGCTATTGGCAGCCACTGCAGCAAGAGTTCGATCCCTAGCTAGGGAGCTTCTCACATGGTGCAGTAAAACTCTCCTGTCTCTTCCGCTGCTCCCCTCAGCAGTGTATTTCAGTCGATCTGCCTGTTCTGCTCCCCACTTTGTCTGTGGTGAATCCTCTCACCACCAACCTCCCCCACACCTCTGGCCTACACCCCAGCTTGTATGCATAAATAAATACATCTTTAAAAAAAAAGAAAGAGGGCCTCCCTGGTGACGCAGTGGTTGAGCGCTGCACTGTGGAGCTGTCAGCAACAGCGACGCGAGTTTGACACCTGGCCGGGGAGATTCCCACATGGTGCGGCAGACCTCTTCTGCCTTGCCTGTTGTTCCCCTCAGCAGTGTATTTCCGTTGATCTGCCTGTTCTGCTCCCCACTCTGTCTCTGGTGAACCCTCTTGCTGCCCCATGCCTCTGGCCTGTACTCCAGCTTGTATGCATAAATAAGTAAATCAAAAAAAAAAAAAGAAACAGCCTATATAGTGTTATTGTATCCTTAGCTGTTTGACTTCCATCTTCCTAATAATTCATCCTATATCCTATATACTGCTGTGAATTGATTTTACTTTTCTGGATCTTTTTAGAAAATTCAACATTTTTAATAAAAAAACTGGTTGTTTTTTAAGCTTCTATTCCCTGTTTATCAAATGATAGAATTTACCCCATTTCACTATCTACCTATAAACGTCTCTAAATAATCTTTATTGGTATTCCCCTTTTGGATTTAACAACCTATAGTGCCAGACTGCACAAAGGAGGATTTAGGTCTTAAGCAAGTATAGGAACAGGAGGGCTTGGTCCACCAATGGAAGGGAGGCTGGAATAGCTGGGTGCTACTTTGTTTGCATCAACACAGGAGGGAGAGTTCTATTTCACTGGACTCCCAAAGATAGAACCTGCTTTGTGCTCTCCTACTTTTGGTACTTATCTGTCTCATAGGTTTGTATCCCTCAGCAAAGTCATGAGCTCTTCTTGAGTTCATATGGCAAGGACCATATTCTATTTATCACTGTATACTGAGTGCTAAAGCAAAGTGGTGCCACTATATGTGTGTTGCCCATGCTTTCACTCAACATGTTTACTAAAAGCCTAACATGTACCAGGTAGGAAGGTACATGACTGTAATCAAAACCATATCTGGTTTGCAGTCAATGGGGAATACAGCAATCATCAAATGATTGTCTAATGAAAGTGTGAGATAAATGATTTGAGAGAAAAGAGAGAATTTGGTGAGAGCATATAACAAAGAACTCTGACTTAGTCAAGGAGTTCAAAAAGTATATCCTCAAGAAGATTTAAATTGTTATCTGAAGGCTAAGCAGGTGTTAACTAAGGTGAAGGGGATAATAAGTCATACAGAGAAGATATCAATGCAAAGGACTAATGGCAGGGGGAATAACTGCATATTCAAGGTACCATAAAACAGCTGGAAAGAATGGCACACAGAACAAGGAAGAGAGTTGTATAAAATAAGACTGGATGAGGAAGGTGGAAGTCAAACCATGCAAAGTCTGAAGTTACTGCAAATAACCTGGTCTTTAAATTTTGTGAAAAAGAGCAAACAATAGCAGGGTTTAATCTTTGTCTATAAAGAATATTTTCATGTTAAAAGATCACTCTAGCAAAATATTTTTTAAAAAGAATACTGTTACAAAAGGATTGTTCAGAGCCTCCTAATCTCTGCTAAATGAATAAAGAAAGAAATACTAAGACTTATTTGGTGGAATGAAGGAAGTGAAATTAGACATTCTTTAAAGAAAAATCATTTTTTGGTCATGGTGCAAGTAAAATCAAAGTCACAGATACTATCAGCTAAAATCACCCATGGGAATGGAGTTTTGAGGTTATGGATGTTGAAGCATCAGGACCCAACCACAGCCTCAATTCCTCCTTAACCTAGAGTGCTGCAATGTGAAACGCAGGCTACATGAGTCACGTGGCATTCTGAAACATAAGAGCAGAAGAATGGCAAAGCAACACAGAAAATCATGATATATTCTACACTTTGTTATGATTTTGGTTCAGATGGGCACATGGCAAAGTAAAAGACCTTCAATCTGAACGGAGAGAATTCCTAGATCCCGAAGCTGTTGGTTGTTGCTCTGAGCCAGGATCCGTAGCCGCTCCGCTGCTTCCCGGGGGATGTTGAAAGTCACACGCACACTATTCCAGGGCTCCACCTTCTGTACTTTTAACTTGCTGGATTCTTGGTTGTGGGGAAAAAAAAAAGAGAATAATATTGACAGTCTTTTAACCACCAGAAGACATGGACAAACAACAAAAAGGGAAAAGAATAATGTAGAACACTAGCCTGAAGTAACTGAGAGCTTTAGACTTTGGTGTTACATAGACTGTATGTCTAATCCAAGCTTTACCACTTCATGGGTGACTGGGAACAAGTTATTTGACCTTTCTGAAGCTTTCTCTTCTCTAAAACCATGAAAAAACTACTTCATGAGACTGTCAGTGCTAAATGAGGTAATACATGCCAAAAACTTAGCATAGGACCTGATACCTCATAGGCTACTACTAATGGAAAGTAGTAAGATGGAGTGAGAAATTTAAGAGTAGAAAGGTAAATTTAGTTAGAACAATACCTACATCTGAACTTAGTTTAGGACCTTCCTGGTGCTGCAAGGGGTTAAGTCTCAGCACTATGAAGCTCTCTGCAGCCACTGCAGCACAAGTTCCATCCTGCCAGAGAACTTCCCACATGGCACAGCAAACTCTCCTGTCTTGCCTGCTGCTCCTCTCAGCAGTATATTTCAGTTGATCTGCCTGTTCTGCTCCCTACTCTGTCTCTGGTGAATCACCTCACCCTCTCCATCCCACACCTCTGGCCTACACCCCAGCTTGTATGTATAAATGAATAAATCTTTTAAAAAGTGAACTTAGTTCGAAGTACATAAACTGAGAAGCTAAAAACATTTAAGTCTCAGATTTCAGGTGAAATTCTACTAAAATACTGAATGTAGATATATCAGTGGTAGGAAATTAAGAAATTTGCACCTAAAATCCACTAAACTTCTTTATTTTTTTAAAAGATTTATTTATTTATGCATACAGGCTAGGGTGTAGGGCAGAGGTGTGGAGGGTGAGAGGATTCACCAGAGACAGAGTGGGGAGCAGAACAGGCAGATCGACTGAAGTACACTGCTGAGGGGAGCAGCGGGCGAGGCAGGAGAGGTCTGCTGCGCCATGTGGGAATCTCCCCGGCTGGGTATCGAACTCGTGCTGCAGTGGCTCTGGATAGCTTCATAGTGCTGCGCTTAACCCATTGCGCCACCAGGGAGGCCCATAAACTTCTTTAAATAAAAAGCACTAAAAAGGAAAAGAAACTTAAAAAGTTAAATAATTTTACCTCTTCAAATGAAATATTTGAAATTTTAATATGCACACTTAAATATTTACTGAGTAGCTCTGTGCAAGTTATTCTAAGACCAAGAGCAAACATTTCCTCTATAAATGCTTTTATTTAAGGAGGCTTAAACGTTTTGATTCTTTGTATCTTTGATTTTTAAATCTTTTAAACAAGAGTAGAATTTCCACTGAAGCATACCAAACTGAGGAGAAATTTGACAATTAAGCTCCAGTTAGGGGATATGAAAACAACCTTGAACTGAATATGCCAACTATGGCAGTGGTCCCTACATACAGCCCAGGTGTGCAGGAGGCTCTATCACCATCTAGGTTGGTGAAAGTGCACTCCTATGTTTGCACAATGATATTGTCTAATGTATCCCCGTTGTTAAGCAACACATGGTTGTAACCAAGGAGGTAATATTTGTAATTATATTTTACAGATGGAAAGCAAATCCCTGGCCCATTTAACTAATTAAAAAAACCTTTTCCCCAACAACCCCAAACAAAAGAATTTCCCCTTTTGTTATAAACTTGACTAAATTATATAATTTTTACCCTCCATTCTAGTGTTAAGAAAATGGTCAAAAAGAAAGAAGAAAATAAGATAAATAAAAACAAAATGGTCATATAGACCATCTATTTTAAAAAATCAGAAATATCTATGGATAGGAAAAAGTATGTGTATATGTCTAAAGCCCCTTATAGTTTCAACATTATTATTTACTGAAAACTAACTTACCCAGACATGGAACTCACTTGTTTTAATGTGGAAAAGAGATCACTTGCTGAAAGCAGTGAGATGATACAATCATAAAAATTCAGAAAGGGGGGACTCCCTGGTGGTGCAAGGGAGCACTAAGTCTCAGCACTACAAAGCTATCAGCAGTCACCATGAGTTCAATCTCCTGGCCAGGAGCTGACCCACATGGCGCAGCAGACCTCTCCTGCCTCACCCGCTGCTCCCCTCAGCAGTGTATTTCAGTAGATCTACCTGTTCTGCTCCCCACTCTGTCTCTGACGAATCCTCTCACCACACCTCTGGCCTACACCCCAGCTCTTGCATGCATAAATAAATATTTTTTTTAATTTAGAAAGGATTAGGCAATATTTATTCCGAGTCTATTTCACAGGTGAGGAAAGTGAAGTGATTTGTGCAGATTTATGTGGCTACCTAGTAGCATCAGAGACGGCATTGAAATTCAGTTCTGATTCTCAGGTCAATTTCTTTTTCATGAATCCTATGCCTTCAAACAGTAAAAGGTAGGAAGCTTGGGGTCCAAGTTCTGGAGTACAGGTATTGCAATACTTCTTCCCAATTTGAAGAGTACTGGAATCTTACACATGGTCTAGACAAACATCAAATTTACTTATGGTATTATCTAATTGTGATATGGTTACAAAAAAATCCTTCAACACAGCTATATATAAATATTAAGTGTTTTAGAACTTTCACCATATTTGAGAAGATTTGACTTACAATACTTTTTCAATATCTGATATCACTATATATTTAGGCTTGAGTATTTAAGCCTAGATAAAGTGACTCAGCAATTTAAAAACAAGAAAAAAATGTGGGTAATCAGAGCAATGAACAATTTCTGGCACAGCTAGGCTCAGTATGTATTAGTACTATGATTATGGTGACAATGATGGTGGTAACTGCATCATTAACCCAAAATTAGTACTATGCTAAATAATGCATAACTATTAAAACTCTTACACAACACATTTAAAAAAAACTGTGAAAAAATGGTAGCAGCCTTCCTGGCATCAAATCTAAAAGGAAAAAAAAAACCCCAAATCTAAAGTTGATTAGCACTCGATAAAATCAGGATTTATGACTATTCAGCATGGGAAGAAGATAAACACATGCAATTTGCAGCGACATGGATGGAATTAGAGGGAATCATACTCAGTGAAATAAGCCAGAAAGAAAAAGAAAAATATTGAATGGTTTCACTTATAACAGGACTATAGGGAGGCGGGATGGGAGAGAGACACTCAGCGGTGGGGGAGGGGGGAGGGGAGGATAAGGGCACAAAATGGAAGAGAGGAGAATACAGGGGACCATGGAGATGGATCACGGGTGAATTGGTGGTGGGCTGCCCAAGAGGAATACAAAATGTAAAAGACATAAATAACAATAAAAAAAAAATCAGGATTTGTGATAAAAGAGTAAAAGTTAGTTTTGCAATGTGCTTGAAGGGATTAGATAATTGTGCTAATGAGAAAAGATGGGGAAAATCTAAACTAAGGCTCTAAAACACAAATGCCCACTTTAGACAGGCGATCTAAAACTGTGAACAAGTGTGATGAGATGAGGGCCTGCCCTGAGTAGCAGCTGCTCCTCACAGCACCATCTGAGACAGAAAACGAGCTCAAAGTTATCAGATCTTTCCATTTTAAAAGACAAATCCAAAATCTGGATTTATACATACAAAATAGACCTCAATGTTTAAAGCACTGGCAATCAAATGTAAAAAAGAAAAAATTAAAGTGGGCCTTAACACATGGCTGCAGGCTGGATCCAGCAGGCTGCCAGTTCCCTGATCTAAAATTTAAGAAAACAAAACACATATTATAGGTAGAACTGTGAAGCAAAAGATTTTTCTAAGTTTTAAGAGGGCTTAATGATCCATTCTAATTTCTTCATTTTATAAGTAAGGAAAATGAAGATCAGAGTTAAAAACAATAAATAAACTTGGGTCTGAGAATTACTTCTATACTCCAGGGCATACTACTTATGGATTACCATGTTAAGCAATATCTTATCATTCTTAGTTCCTCTACACACTTAATAGAAATGCAACATTTTTATTTAAAGAAATCAAGGGCCTCCCTGGTAGTACAGGGGTTAAGTCTCAGCACTATCAAGCTGGCATTGCTGTGATGTGGCCTGAGTTCGATGGGAGCCAGGGAGTTAACCCACCTATGGTGCAGCAGACCTCTCTTGTTTCACACGCTGCTCCCCTTAGCAGTGTATTTCAGTAGATCTGCCTATTCTGCTGCCTACTTGGTCTCTGATGAATCCTCTCACCCCCTGCATCTCTGGCCTACACCCCAGTTCTTCTATGCATAAATAAATAAATAAATAAATAAATAAATAAATAAATAAATAAATAAATCTTTAAATTAAAAAAAATCAAAATGTCAATTTTGTGCTCAAAATTAGCCATTCAACACAGTATAGCAAAGTTTTATTTTATAAAACTTAAGATTACTACAAAAGGGCAGCCATTTCAAAGACAGTAATAACAAAAAAAAAATTAAAGCAAATTACCCATGTGTAACAAATTGGGCACATTCTCCAATATTGTGTCCAATTTCCATTTGAAGTCTTTATCATCTATGTTTCCTTTGAAGGCCACAAAGATTGTGGAATCCTCCAAAATACTATCACTTTTTGTGTCATCATCTTCTAGTCCAGAGTCAAAATCCATCTCTGAGTCTTCCACTGTTGATGAACACAAGGAAGTATAAATGTCTTCTAAGTTTGGAAGGTCATCCAAAACCATGGTGATTATTAGTCCAGAAGCATATGCCAAGTGAACAATTTAAAAACCTTTGAAAAGAGAAGATATAAAAAGGGCATTACGATGCACAACTATACAATCAACAATGTATAATCCATAGTTACATAAAAACTATATGTCAATAAGTACTATAAAATTAAATTTTTTTAATTAAGATATTCTATATTAGTTCTTAAAGATACTAGATATAAAAATATATCCATCTTAAGCAAAGTTCCTTTTATTATGGTACAATGTTTATGTCTATTATATGCTACCTTCTCCCATGTAGAGAATATGGGGAGTGAACAAGAGATCACAGGAAAAAAATATACAAGTATTTTTTGAGAATTAATTTGTGTAAATCTTTGGTTGGTTACCCAGATAAAGGCGTTCCCCAGACTCCCTTACTCTTGACCTAACAAAAGCTTGAAAAGATCCAAGGTTTTTAAAGCCCTCCTCTTTTTCTGACATGAAAGCACAGCTTGACCCAACTATAAATATTTAGGACTATCTAAAATCTTAAAGTTCACTTATAGGAGGACTATAAGAGAGCCAAACGAGAAATCAGAAGGAGAAAATAGCACACAAAACATGAACAAAAGCAAATACTAGCAAGCAATCACAAATAAGAGATATTCTACAGGGAAGAGGGAGGAAGAAAGACCAAAATAGAGGAGAAAAGAGGGTAAGGGACTATGGTGATGGTTCACGGGTGAATTGGTGGTATAAAACCTATGGGGGATACACAATAATGTAAAGGATGTAAATTAAATTTTAAAAAAAGGGGAAAAAAAGCAACAAAAGGCAATGCACCAGCCACAAAAGACAAACAAGAAAAAAAAATTCACTCATGAGAACCAATTTAAACAACTTTTAAAAGGTTATTAACAGTGGTATAGTTGAAAATAATGATTCAGAAACAAACATTTAAAAATACTTAGATGAAAAGAAATTAAGTAGTTAATGCATGTACAACTGTGAGTAGGACAGAAGCAAATTATTTTTTAACTTTTAAAGAAGTCACCACATTTTCTGCTATTTTCAGTTGTGCTGCCTACTGAAGAGTGTATGTATTAAAGATCAGACCATGTGGCCCCTTTCTCCTTAAACTTTGGGATAAAGCTCACATTCTTAACCCAAAAGTGAGTAAATGAATATTAATTTTCAGCATTTATGTTAAGTGATAATGACATGGAAACATAAGAACCTCACACAAATTTTATAATTTAAAAAATTCCTTACAGACATAAACTATAATACCAACTTTTTTTTTAAAGATGGCTAAGAAAAAAAGGGCTGAGAATAAATCCACTAAAATGTACACAGTGATTGTGCTAGATAGGTAAGATTGCTTGTAAATGTTCTTTTCCTATTTTCCAAATATGCCATAAGTCATTAGGAAAATGTAGACTAATATGCTGTAATAAGATTATAATACTCGCATAAATGGGAAAAGATGTATCAACTTCTAAAAATTGTTTAACTTTTCCTTTTAAAATAGCCACTAAACTTCAAGAGCAAAGGTTTTCCAAAAACCAACCTAAGCAAGCTTAGGGAAAAAATTCCTCTCTTATACGTTAATATGAAAAGAACAACAACAAGCAAAATTCTGTCTTTGAACAGAGCACCTTAATATGGCAATTATAGCCTTTTCTAGTACTAAGGCTATTACAAAGAACAGTATGATTGGGTAAATAAGAAACAGCAGCATTCAGAAAACCCCTTATAAATACTAACATACCTAGTCAATTTCTATCTGCATTTTTCACATTTTAAAGAATTTAGGGGTAAATAAATGAAATTTTAAGACTTTTAGGGCTTAAAAGTTCTAACATGGCAGGAAAAACAATGATTGCTGAAACTGCCTAACTGCTGTTCTAAGGCTGGAATAAATACAAACAATTTAAAACTTAAGAAATACTTTGCAAAAGAATCTTTAATTTGAAAGAAGGAGACCAGCTAGAAAATCTGGACTTTGTTAGTCTCCTAAAAAGGTACTTGGTCATGCCATGAAGGCTGGCAAAGCTGAATTTTGGAAGCCCTCTACTGGCAGACACAATAAATCAGCTAATCCAAAATCAGGAACTACCAGTTTAACAGTACTATGGGCATTACACAGGTGCTTAAAAAAAACAAGAAATTGAAAGTCGGTCTATGGAAAAAAACACCGGTTTTCTTTTAAAAAAACTTTTTGAGCCAATAACCCAATCAAAAAATGGGCAGAAGAGCTCAAAAGGCACTTCTCCAAAGAAGAAAAGCAAATGGCCAACAGATACATGAAAAAATGCTCAACATCAC
>PVIJ01020679.1:0-20379 GCA_004024925.1 Scalopus aquaticus | reverse complement strand
CGTGGGGGGCGGGGCGTGCGCACGCGGAGGGGCGGGGCGTGCCGGGGCAGAGCGTCCAGGTGCCGGGCGGGAGCACGGGGGCGCGGGCGGGCGCGCGTGGGGGGCGGGGCGTGCCCGGGCGGGAGCACGTGGGCGAGGGCATGCGCACGCGGGGGCGGGGCGTGCGCGGGCGGGGCGTCTGGGTGCCGGGTGGGAGCACGGCGGCCCGGGCGGGCACGCGTGGGGGCGGGCCGGCGAGCGCAGGGCCCTCCCATCTCCGCGAGGTCATGGCTTCCCGGGGCTCCCGGCCCCGGGCTGTGGCGCCCCGAGGCGTCGCCTCCGCGGGGTGCAGGTGAGAAGGCGGGTGGGCGCTGGGGTGGCCTCTCGGCCCAGGGGCGTCGCCGTCCAGGGCGAGGGGACGTTGAGAGGGACCCAGCCCGTGCCCACGTCCTTGAGGACGGCTGTGGCGCCGGGCCGCACCGGTGGCCTTTTCTGGGGTTCGTGGAACCCGCATTGCTTTTTCCGGCAGCGGCTCTTCTGCGCTCAGCGCGCCGTCCTCTGAGGACCCCGCGCGGGGCCCGCGTCCGGCCCAGGCCTCCGTGGGGGCCGAGGGCCCTGGCTGCTGCCCGCGGCGCAGTGTCCTCAGCGAGCGGGAGCGCAGGTAGGGGCCAGCGCGGGAGGGCGCGCGCGGGCGGGGGCGCTCCCCGGAAGCGAGGTGTCCCCGGAGATGGCGGCTACGCCCCGGGGGGGGGGGTTCCCGGGCGGGACAGCGCAGCCCTCGTGACCTGAGTCCCCGGAGGTCCGAGGAGGCGTCGGGACCTCCAGACGCCAGGCCGGCCAGGGCGGCCGCAGCCGGCGGGGGCAGGCGGGTGGGTGCGCCCCTGCTGCCCGGGCCTTCCTGCGGCCTGTGCAAGCCGGCGGGGCCCTCAGCGCGCCCTCTCCGGTGCAGGAAGCGGATCTCCACGAGCTGCGAGCGCCTGCGCGCCCTGCTGCCCAGCTTTGACGGCCGGCGGGAGGACATGGCGTCGGTCCTGGAGATGGCCGTGCAGTTCCTGCAGCTGGCTGGCGTCCTGGCGCCCGGCGGGGAGCAGTGCGCCGTGAGCTGGGGGCCTGCCCCCCAAGTCCCTGCTCCAGGGAGCCCCTTCCTGGGAGGGCCCACGCCCAGGGCGGGCTCTGGCCTGGGGTCCCTCACACCCCGCCGCAGCACCGGGGCTGGTGGGGGGCAGCCCTGTGGGGGGCCTGCTGCCGGGGCGGCCCTCGGGGCCTGGGCAGGGCCCTCGGCTGTCTCCGTCACGGCTCCCTGTCGCCTTCCACCCAGGCCCTGCTGTCCTCCGAGCCGAGGCGCCCGTGGAAGCAGGACGGCGTGCAGCTGGCGCTGGCCGAGCAGAGCCCAGCCGGTGCCCGGGCCCTGGGCCCTGGGCCGGCCGCCGTGACCACGTTAGTGCTGATGGGCTCCCGCTGGGCGGTGCCCGCAGCTCCCGCCAGGCCCGGGAGGCCCAGCTCGGGCTGCGGCCCTCATGACCATGAGGCCCGGCCCCAGCGGCCCGGAGACGTGGGCTGGAGGCGTGGGCAGGGACTGGGGCGGCAGGGTCAGCGCCAGCCTGGCTGGGTCCAGGCAGCTGGCCTAGCTCAGTGGGAGGCCCCGCTCCAGGCAGAGGTTTCTGAGGTCGGGGCTTCTGCCCCGCTTGAGTGGCCGGTGGTGGGGCTGAGGGCAGCTCCTAGCCTGTCCATGCAGGTTGCGCTGAGTCTGGCCGGCAGGCAGCGAGTCAGGCAGCCGCGCCAGGTCCTGGGACTCACGCGCCCCTTGTTTCTGCGCCGCCAGGCAGCAGGGCGCCCCGAGCTGCATGGCTGCTGGTGTGGACCAGGGCACGGCCGAGGCGCTGGACGGGCCCCTGGGCACCCTCGGTGAGCAGTGGGAGCGGGTGGCCCGGCTGTGGCCCGCGTCTCAGCCCTCCCTGCACCAGTCTCCTCCTGTGGCCACGTGCACCAAGGCCACGGGCCGCGCAGTGGTGCCCCTCCCCCTCTGTCGGCCTGGCCCGGCGCCCCGCCGAGGCCACCACGGGGCGGGCTGTCCGCGCAGGCAGCAGAGCCGGCCCCGGGAGCCTCTTCTCGCATACACGCTGGCCTGAGCACAGAGACACTGGGGCCCCTGGGTGCTGGCCCACCCTCTGGCAGGGAGGTGCCCTGGGCCAGCGGGAGGCTCACCCTGCCCGGCTTCTCCCACAGGGCCCCCCGGTCCAGTGCCCTGGCCCCCCGACCAGAGTCCCCCCGGGGTGCTGAGGCCACCCTCACCTCGGGCCCCCCTGGGGGGCGAAGCGGCACGGAGCTGCCAGGCCGGGTGGCCACCCGATGCCAGGTGGGTGAGGCCCCGCCCCGCTGTGGGCACACCAGTCCCGCTGGGCAGTCTGGTCACAGCTCGCCCAGCCGGGCGGGGGCGGGGCCCTCGGGCTGCTCTCCCACCCCAGCCGGGGTCTCCTGCTCCAGGTCCGGGTCGGGGTGTGACGTGGACAAGATGTCCTTCCTGCTGGCAGCCAGTCCCGACTGGTGGCCGGGTGAGTGGCGGCGTGGCCCGGGCCGGGGATGTGGGTGTGGGGGCTGGGGGAGGGGGTTCGCGCAGCGGGCGGGCTCCTGACGCGTGTCTGCTTCCAGGGCCCCCTCCGGCCAGGAGCAGCCTGCTGGACAGAGCCGAGCCGGGCTTCCCGGAGGACCCCGCGCCCCTGGAGCCGTCGGGCGCGGACGTGGGCTGCGCGGGCCTGGGCCTGGGCGACGAGGCGGACGGCATCTTCCCCAACTTCCTGACCTGCTAGGCGGGCCGGCGTGTGGGCGATTAAAAGCCGCCTCGGGAGCAGCTGTGCGCGTGGCTGACGCCGCTGGGGCGCGACCCGTCCGGGTGGGGGCCGGCCCGAGGCCTCGGCTGCCCCTTCCCTCCGGCGCCCGGAGAGGTCGTGGGGTCTCACGGCCCCAGGGGTGGGGACCGCAGAACACCCCTGTGGGTCCCTGCGGTTGCCGAGGGGCGTATCAGGCCTTGCACCCCGACGCTCCTTGCGGAGAGCCTGAGAACCATCTTCCAGAAACATCCGCGCCCTGGTGAGGGCGGGGCCGGCCCCGGCTGCCAGGTCCGCGCATGCGCTGCGACCGCTTCCGGGGCCACGTGCTCTGCTCGGAGCCCTGGCCTGGCGCTGGGGTGCCGGGGCCTCAGCCGCGAGCCCCCAGCCCTGCCTTGGACGTGCCGTGACCGGGCTTCCCTGCTCGCCCCGAGCAGGTCCCTCGGGGCAGGATGCGGGGCTGGGCAGAGCAGGGCCGGGCCCTGGGCTGCATGGGGCTGGGGGCCCAGGGGCCTGCGCAGAGTGGGGGGCGCGTCCCTGGTGTGGGGGGCTGGTGGAGAGCTGGTTAATTGGCTGGCTGGAACCTGTGGGGACCTGGATGGGGGCAGCTAGGCAGGGGTTTCGGCCGTATTGGGGGCGTCCAGGCAGCCTGCGCCCCTGGGGGCTTCTCTGGGGAGGAAGAGCGTGGACCAAAGATGTCTTTCCAAGGCCACCGACAGCTGATAGGTAACTAGTCGACGACTAGTTAATTAGCTGGCTAACCAGCCAGCAGGCCAGTTAACTGGCCGACTGACCGCAGAAAGGCTGGGCGTGGCCTGCGGCCTGGGCGAGGCTGCCGGAGCCCCTGGGGCGACCCTGAGCTGGGCAGCGCGGGTGCGGGGGCAGCGCAGGAGCCACAGCCGGCCCGGGCGTGGACAGTCGCTGGAGGCGGAGGGGGGCGGGCTTCTGGGGCCGCGTCCCCTGGTGACCACGGGGTGGCCCAGGGCCTCCGGGTACCGCGGGCCTGGGGTCGGGTGTGGGTGTCCCGTGGCGAGTGACCGCCCACCTGGCCCCCTGGGCGGGGCGGGGCCGGCCCCTGCCGAGCCCCTCGGGCTCTGAGCTGACCCGGGTCTCGGATTTCTTGGAGAGGACAGGCCGCACCCTCCTCCCGGGAGGGGGGACCCGGCCCCCAGCCCGTCCGCGCCGGGAAGTGTCCTCCTGAGGAAGGGCCTGCTGTGCCCTCAGCGAGTCCGGCCCTGGGCTCTGCTGGGCGCCGCAGTCCTGCAGGGAGACGCCCCGTCTCCCCGGCTCGGAGCGCCCACCTCGCGGCTTCAGCCTCTGCTGAGCCCACGGCGGGCGCGTTTTCCCGGGTGCCGGAACGTCGTCTTTGATGAGCGGCTGCAGGGGGCGGGCAGGCTGCTCCCCTCTGGGGCCTGGGCTCCGTGGCTCCCTCTGCCCGCTGGCGCCAGGACGGTGGGGGGCTCGTCCCCGGGAGAAGGCCTGGCAGGCGGGGCTCCGTGCATATCTCCCAGAGCCTCCAGGTGTGTTGCCCCCGGCGCCCACAGGGCCCCGGGCACACAGTGCCTGCAGGCCGCCGCCCGGCTCCTGTCTAGGGGAGCGGCCCTCCCCGCGCCCCTGAAGGCTGTGCGCACGGCGGGGCTTCTCTGCCCGCTCCAGCCCGCGGAGCCCCCACAGGGGTTTGCACGGGGGACACCTCATGACCGAGTTCCGTGGGGGCTGGCGGGCCCCTGCTGGGCACGCCGTGGTGAGGTGTCAGGCTTCCCCCGCCGTGTCCCCGCCCGAGCGGAGGGCCGCAGCCACACAGCCGGAGCGCTGCAGGCGATGTCTTTATTGACCGGACTGTCGGGTGGGGGCGGGGCCTCCCGGGCAGGGGCGGGGCCGGGGGCTTCCGGGAGGGTCTGGGGCGGTGAGGGGGCAGCTGAGCAACGGGCTGTGCGAGCCGCGCGCCTGCGCTCGGCCCCCACACCGCGGGGCCCCTCTTCTTGGCCCACTGGCTGGGGTGGCGATAGACAGGGCTGCCGGTGGGGAGAGGCAGGCGGGGTCCCAGGCCCCCTCCGCGTGCGTGGCCTCGAGCCTGCGGGCGGAGCTCCGGGAGGCGCCTCCTATGGCCGCTGCCTACTCCCTGAACCTCTGGCACCAGTCTGAGGAGCAAGGGGCCCTCGTGAGCTGGCCGCGCCCTCGCTGCCCCACTGCGCAGGCCGCCAGCCCGGGGCTGGGGGGCTGGGGTGGGCCCAGAGGGGCATGGGGAGCAGTGGGGGGGCTGGGGAGGGCTGGGGGTGGGGCTGGGGGCTCACCGGTGGTTTCCACAATGGATATCTGCTCCCCGCTGAGGCCCAGCAGCTCACAGTTGGCCTTGAACTCGTCCAGGACCGCCTGGTCTGCCTTGGGGTTCCGGGCTGTTGGAACGGGGGGAGTCACGAGCCTGCAAACCCCAGGAGCCGCAGGGATGGGGGAGGTGGGGGGCGCCTGGTCAGGCCGCTGTGCCCCCGGGGCTGAAGGCAGCCCCGCGTCTGGCCGAGGTTCCGACCAGAGCGTGTGTGCGGGGAGGGCGGGCTGCGGGCAGGGGGCGGCGCGTACTCATCAGGATGACCACCAGGCTGGTCTCCTGGGCACTGTTGACGGTGTAGAAGGTCAGGTGCTCCCGCGACGGCGCCACGTCCAGGAAGAGGAGGTTCTGTCCCCAGACTGCGGAGGAGCGCGGTGTGATGCGGCCGGCTGGGCCTTTCAGGGGCCCCTCAAAAACGGCTGCCAGGCCCAGGCCGACCACTGCCGTGGGCCAGAGCTGCGGGCCCGGGGTCCCCCACACTTACAGTCCAGGGAGAACTGGTTGGGGGCGCCAGTGCCGTAGGCGACGAGGTCGATCTTCTGGCACCAGTCTTGCTGCCTGCGGACGAGGGGCGGTGAGAGCTTCCGGTTTGGGTCGGGGTGCTCTGTACCCCACAGTCTCCCCTTTGGGGCTGGGTTCTTGGCGTCTGGCTTCACTGGATCCCCTGCAAGGTGACCCCGCTCCCCATCTGCGCCCGCCCCACGTCCAGGCCCCAGCTCTCGGGGAGCTCTGGCCAGCAGCAGCTGAAGGAGGCCCCGCCCTGCCCCCAGCCCACCCCACCCCAGCGCCCCGCCCCCACGCAAGGCGCCGCCCCGTCCCCGTCCGGAGGCCCCGCGGGGCTCGCGCCCGCCGCCCCGAGCGCCCACGCCGCCCTGGACCCACGGGATGAGGATCTCCCCGTGCAGGTCCGCGCCCTTCATGTCCAGGGTGTTGATGAAAACCCAGAAGTTCCCGCCCGGCTGGATCAGGTCGGGGTTGCTGGAGGCGATGGCGGCCGTGTACCAGCCTCCGGAAATCTGGGCGGGCGAGAGGCCGAGTGAGAGGCTGGACCTCACCCCCGCACACTGCCCCCAGCACCCTGGGGGGCTGAGCGGAGCAGCGGCCGCTCCGTGCGGCACCTGCCCCTCTGCACGATGGGCCGGAAGGGGCCGGGGAACGGGGCGTCCAGGCCTCCAGCCCCTGACTCTGCCAGTGCCTGCCGCCTGGGCCCGCCTTCCCTCTGGATGGGCTCCGGCTCCTGCCCAGACCATGGCGCAAGCCCGGGGCTGCCCCTGCATGTCCTGGGGGCTGGCCGTGGTCACCCCGCGGGTCTCTCGTGGAGCCCCAGAGGCCCGCCCGCGAGGGCTGTGGTCTGGCTGTAGCGCTGGGGCCTCGCGCCCGACTCCAGCCGGCCCGGGGCCCTGCCACCGCGGCCGCGCTCGCCCGGGCGACCCAGCCAGTGTCCAGCCCCAGCGCTCACCTCCGACTCCTGGGAGGAGGACGCCTGCCCCTCGAGGCTGTAGTCCACGGCCTGCAGGCCGCCGAGCAGGGCCAGGCCCACGGACAGCAGAAGCAGCTGCATCTCCACGCGCTGGTGCGGGGCGGCGGCGAGGGACTCGCGGTGTGGGGTGCGGGGGCGGCCGCTGCGTATGTAGCCGCGGTCGGCCGGGTCACGTGGACGCGCAGGCCTGTTGCGGAGGGCAGAGGGGACGCGCCCCCGGCCACGGGCCAGCTCTTGTCTATTCTCTGCGCCTCTCGCGTGAGGGCCGCGTGCACCTCACCGGCTTCCAGAATCAACAGCCGCCGCGGGGCGAGCCAGCTCCCGCCTGGCGCCCGCGGGTGACCTTGGCGCGGGGCGCTCCCTGAGCACGGAGGGAGCCCCGAGCCTGCAGTCACACCCTGTCGCCCCGTAGGACACCGCCCCCCCCGCAGCCAGCCCAGGCCAGTGCGGGGGTCTGTGATGGGCAGCCCTGGCCCAGCCGGACGCTGTCCCTTAGACCGGGGGACTGGGACGGGGACTCTACGGGGCAGGGAGCGGCGTGGTCTGGGCCATTCCCCCGGCGCCGCCCGCGGGAGCCGTGACGCCCGGTCTGGTGCTTCCGCCTCCGAGCGGATGGGGCGCCGCTGCGGCCGAGGCCACCCGCCTGGCAGAGCTGAGGGGCAGGACCCAGTGTGCCCGCTGACCTTGTCTGTGCCCCTCTGGAACCGAATAAAGGGGCTCAGGAGCAGGTGAGGGTGGGGCAAGAGAACCCTGCGGACGGAGCTCCCATTTGGGGCTACTTTACCAGGGCGTCTTACCAGGAAAAGCACAGCCAAGGGCCTGCGCCCCACCTCAGGCCCCCAGCCCGCGGCACCCCACCCCCGCCCGCCTTGGCGCTGCCCGCACCAGCCCCCCGCAGCGTGTGCGCTTGCTCTGCTGGAGTTTGGTGGGTGTGCCCGCACTTCAGTCTTTCACCAAATTTGGCTTGTTTATTATTTAGCTTCCCCCGAAGTCCTTCCTGGGATTCTAATCGCCCGTCTCAGGCTCGGGGCCGGCGGCGCGGACTGCTGACCACGCCTCCGTGGGCACCGCGGGCAGGGGCTGGCTTGGGGCAGGCCGGGCTGGCCACGTCCTGGCCGTGGAGGCTGACGCGCCACCCGCGGTGGTTCCCAGGGGTTGTTGGGGCGTCCCTCCGTCGGGCGCCCCCCACACGTTCTGGCCACCCCGCACCCGCCGCACAGGGAGGCCCCTCCTCCCAGCTCCCCGCCGCCTGGACCCCAGGCTCTGCCTTTGAAGCGGGCAGATGGGGGCTCCCAGCTCCTGCAGTGGGCGCCGCGAGCGCCTCGGGCTGGCTGGACTGGGCGGCTATCCCCGGGACAGGCCTCCGCTGGCCAGGGCTACAGGAACAGGGGTCGGGGGAGCAGCTGAGGGGGCCTCTGGGGTGAGGCTGGGGGCGGACGAGGAAGGCGCCTCAGGAGCCCTGGCCGGAGTCCCTGGGGCTGCAGGGGCCCACAGGCGGGGACCCCGGGGCCCAGCCAGGCGCGCAGGAGCCCGGCCGCGGCGCTCAGGGCCGCGGGCAGGTGGGGCCAGCACTGGCCCTGGGCAGGCGCGCAGTGGGGACAGGGTGGAGGCCCCGCCAGATGGGGCTGGAAGGCCTCCGGCTGAGCTGGGGGGCGTGCCGTCACCGCCGCCTGGGGCCTGCGTGGGGAGCAGCGGGTCTCGGGAGGCGTGTGCGAGCCCTGCCCTTCCGGGGGCCGGAGGACAGCCCCACCCAGAAGAGCCTGAGGCCGGAGCGGGCCCCCAGCCTCCTCGTGTGATGAGGGAGGGGCTCGGGGTCTGCTGCTGGGCTGGTGACACCGCACCCCCATCCTGCCCCGACAGTCTGAGCCTCAACTTCCGCCTGCGTCTGAGAAGAGCCGGGGCGCCCCCTCCCTCTGTTCCCCCGCCCCAGTCTCGGCTACCCGGCAGCTCCGCCGGCACTGACCCGTGGCCGGCAGAGGGCGAGGCCGCGGGGTGTTGACTTTGAAAATGTCACCAGGCCCCAGGAAGCCCGGCTGCCGGGCACCGTGGCCGCAGCTGGGCCGGGGCCAGCCCTTGGAAGGGTCGGGCTGTGGTCAGAGGGTGCTGCCTGCGGCGCCGGCCCCACAGGCTGGGATGGCTGTATGTGGCTGGACCCCGTCTGGGGCCTCAACCGGGTGCCGGCAGCACCCCCGCCTTCCCCCAGGGCCTTCAAGGCGCTGCCAGCGGGGGCCGGACGCCCACGGAGCCCGAGCCGCAGCCCCCTCCAGGCGGCGCCTGCTCCTGCCTGCTGGGGCCGCCACCTCCCTGGCACCCGCCCGCGGCCAGGGGCCCCGGCCCTCCCAGCGCCCTGTGCCTTTCGCCGGGGCCTCCCCTCGCGGCCTCGTGGTGCCCCCACTGCCCTCCAGGGTGGCCGCCCAGCTGCAGCCCGAGCACCCCCCGCGCTGTGCGGGCTTGAGGGCGCTGCGCGCGCATGCGCAGGGGCTCGCACACGCCCCAGTTCCGGCGGCCCCCGCGGCGGCCGTGCTGGGCATCACCGAGCCGTCTGCTTGGCCTCGTGCCCGACAGCTGGGGGGGACGCCGCGCTCTCCCCGGCAGGGCCAGTGGGGCTGGTGGTGGCGCCGTCCCGGGACCGTGGGGGTGGCCTGCAGCCCCCTCCCAGGCCCTCCTAGTGCTTGGGCCCCCGGCCTGTGGGCTGGGCGGGGCCGGGGGTCACCTGGCTTCCTGCACCTCCTGCCTGGGAGGGGTCCCCGCAGGAGCGCCCCGGGTGGGGCTGCATGCGGTTTGGGCTCTGGCCCGACTGCGGGGGCAGGGGGCTCCTTTCATCCCGTCCCTGTCGTGGCCTCGTTGACGGCGGGTCCCCTGCGGTCTCTCCCGTGGCCTGGCGCTCTCGGAGCTTGGGCCTGGCCCCGGGGAGGGTCTCGGGCTGTGCTGACCTGCGGAGGGAGGGGCGGGCCCGGAGGTGGGCGCTGACGGTGGCCCCCGGGCGCGCAGTGGAGACGGATGGGCGGGGCCCAGGGAAGGGCAGACCCCCACTTTCTGGCCTTTTATTCTGAGGTCATTGCAGACTCGCACCGCGCAGGAGCCCGGTGGGGGGCGACCAGGAGAACTTCTGCTGGGGGGCCGGAGCGTCTCCGCAGGCCCCACCGGCCCTGGACGCCACGCTGGGCTTCTCCAGCTGCCCGGGAGGGCCACCGAGGTCGCCGCGCACAGCCGGGCGGGGTTCGCTGCTCCCCGTTAGCCCGAGCTGCCTGCTGGCGCTGAGGAGGTGGGGTCGGGGCTGTTAGGGCGCAGGCCCCGGGAGCGGGCCTCTGCGCAGCGGGCTGCGGGGCGGGACTCGGGGCGGTTCCTCCTGGACGCTGGTCCTCCTCACGCTGGGCACTCACAGGGGTGTGAGGACGGGACAGAGGCTGCAGGGCTGTGGCCGCCAGCGGGGGCGCCCCTGCCCCGAAGCTGGAGGGGCGTGGGGCCCTCCTGGAGCCCTGGCTGCAGCGGCCCCTGCCCCACCGACACCCCCGGGCTTTGGGGTCCGGACCTGGGAGAGGAGACCCGGCCAGTCCTCTGTCCGAGGCCTCAGGGTGCCCACTCAGGGCCCGGCGGCACTCGAGCTTAGACCTCCCCCCATCGGGCTTCCCGTTACTTTGGCAGGCAAGACCTGCGGTGGGGTGAGGGTGAGGGGTGCTGGGGTGCCATGTGAGCCCCCCACGGCCCACCCCCACCTGGCCCCGCCCCCGCGAGGGCCTCACGCACCTGGCCAGGTGGCCGGCGATCTACTTCAGCGCGCACATGCCTGGGGGCGGGGCTTCGGTCAGTCCGGCCTGCCCCCCACCCCCGCCCGCCCCTGGTGTGGGAGAAGGGACCTACTTCCGCGTGGAAGGAGACGATGTTACCCGGACCGAGCCCGTATTTCCGGCAGACGGTCTCGAATCTGTGCAGGAAGCTGGGGCTCAGCTCTGGGATCCGCCCTGTGGACAGAGTGGCCCCACTGGTGGTTTCGGGGTGTCTGGGGTGTCGGGGACTCGGGCTGGTGGCGTGTAAGGTGGGGGCCTTAGACCCGCCTGGGCAACCCAGATCACGTCACCCTCCCCCCCAGGATGTGACCGGGGAGTGGGGGTCCTGAGGGGGAAGCCGGGGCCTTTGGGCGCGGGCAGCCGGTACCGTAGAGGGCCAGCGCCTGCGTGGCGGTGCCGTTGCAGACGTTCCGCAGGTAGAAGGTGGCGTACAGGCGGTAGTCCGTCTCCTCCACCAGCACCCTGTTCTCCCCCTTGTCTGCGGGAACCCTGGCTCAGACCTGCGCGCGCAGCCCGGCGCCCCGCCCCGCGGCCCCCTGCGGCACTCACAGGCCAGCGTGTACTCCCCGTTCCTCTCCGTCTTCTCGCAGACGATGTCCACGGCCTCGCACTCCTCCTGCACCCTGCACACGGCAGGGCTAGGGCGGCTCCTGGGGTGGGGTCCCACCCGCGCAGCCCGCCCCTCCCCGCCGCCCGGCCCTCCCACGGGGCGGCCCAGCTGGCGGAGCCCACCCCGCCTCCGCGGGCGACACTCACGAGAAGAAGAACCGGAACTTCAGGGCCCCGCTGTCCAGGTTCTCAATGTCCCGGATGTACACCCGCAGGTCCCCGCCTCTCTCGATCCTCTTCATGTCGTCCGCTGCCATGGAGATCGAGTACCAGACCCCCGACACCTGCGGGCGCCAGGGAGCGTGGGCGGCCGGGCCCTCGCTGCAGGGCCCCATCCTCGGGGTCCCCCGACCCTCCTAGGGCCCCTCCGTCCTCCCAGCACCCCTCCTGGCCCCAGGGTCCCCGTCCTCCCGGCGCCCCTTTCTCCCAGGCTGCGTCTCTGCTGGGGGAAGGGACACGGGCTCCCCAGGAGTGGGCCCCGTCACGGGCACGGCCCCAGGCCGAGAAGGGGGTTCCCCGCAGCCACCTTGGCCATGTCGTAGTCCCCGCGCACCACGTCGCGGAGTCTGAGCTCCTGGGCGGGGGCGGGGCCCGGCAGCAGCGGCAGCAGCAGCAGCAGCAGCGGCGGCGGCGGCATCACCATCCCTGCTGGCCGCTGGCCGCCCGCCGCCCGGCCCTTTATGGCCTCTGAGCTGGCTGTCCAGCCCGCCCCCCCCACAGGCCCCCCCGCACTCCAGGAAGGCAGCCAGCGCCCCCACTTCCGCCGCCTGGGCACCTGCCAATGTCCCGGTGCCCACGACGAGCCCGAAAAGCCCCAGAGCCCAGCCCAACCCGTTGGGGGCGTGGGGAAAGCAGGCCCCCGACACCCTGGCCCCAGGCCCTGCGGCGAGCCGGCCTTTTTGGGCTGGGGTGAGGAGGGGCCGGCGGGGTCCAGCGGGAGCCTTTAGCGCCTGGGAAACCTCAGGCGGAGGGGTGGCGCTCCAAGGGCGGCTGAATTTCCGTGAAGCTGCTGGGAGTCCTGGAAGGAAAGGGTCCAAGGGAGGCCCCCACCCAGGCCGCCCTGCGGGGGGCTCCCAGCGGGGTGGGGGGCAGTGCCGGCACAGACACAGGCACCCACGGGTTCGAGCCCCAGCTGGGCGGTGGGGGGGCGGGCTCCCGGCCGTGGGGGGCGGGCTCCTCGGGAGCTACCCGACGCCCGGGAGGGCCGCTGGGCAGGCACTGGGGCTGAACACGCAGCCCCTGGGCAGGGCCGGCTGTGGGCAGAGTGGGGCGTCTCCCCGCCCCCCAGAGCCCCTCTTGGCCCCAGGTGTCCTCCTGGGTCTGGCAGGGCGGGGCCCAAACGCCAGCCTGCGCCGGGTCCCTCTCTCAGCCCCCTCCGGACACCCCAGGGCTGCAGGGGTGCTGGAAACCGGGGCAGAGAGGCCACACCGCGGTGGGGTCCTGGGAAACGCTGGGGGCCTGGGGGGCACAGCCCGTGGCCCCAGGACTTCTGGCCCAGAGAGGAACAGCCCCAACCCGGCCTGGAGACGGTATGAAAGGCACGGCCGTGTGGGGTCCAGGTGGATGCAGCCCCGGGGGTCTGAGTGGGAAGCATAGAGCCCAGGGGTGGGCGGGCCCCCCATGAGCAGACGGAGCAGGAGACGTTGCGGCAGTGATGGCGTGGGGGCGGGGTCTCGGGGGCGCCCCTCGGCCAGGGCCGGCAGGTCTGGCCTCTCCCCAGCGGGGAACCTCTGGGCCCGTCCCTGCACTCACGCCCCAGCGGTCCGGCCGGCGGGCGGCTCACAGCTGCGCCCACCCGGGACTGAAATGGGGGACAGCTGATGTCGGGCGGTGGCGGCCACAGGAGGAACGGGGTACCACGTCGGGGGCCCGCAGCAGCGGGGGTGCAGGTGGCCTGAGCGTCGGCGGGGCTGGGCGGGGCATGGACGCCGGGGGCGACGGTGCCGACAGGGGGCGGGGCGGGGCTGGGTCCCGTCGCCTGAGTCGCGCCCCCGCGGGCCCCACGGTGTCCCCCGGTGCGAGCGGAGCCCTCTCTGCACCTGGCCCGGGCGCACGGAGGTAGCTGGCGGGAGCTGAGCCTGCAGCGCCCCCTGGGGCCTCCCGGCCAGTTTCTGCTGTCCCTGCCACGTGCTGGGGCCACCTGTGCAGGCTCCAGAGGGGAGCGGGGTTCACTCTCCAAGGGGAGGCCCGCGGGTGAGGGGAGCTCTGAGCCCACGCCCCTGGGTGCCCGGCGCCGCCGCCCCCTCCGCCCGCGCCAGCCCCTGCGCTCAGTGACGGGCAGCCAGCGCCACGGACTGCCCAGTGGGATGGGCCGGGCAGCTCTCCCGCTGCTCTCCTCAGGGGCTGGGGTTGTCTTTCCGAGGCCACTGACCCTGGTTTATGTCCCCTTTCAGGGTGGCCGCCCCCCCCCCCCGCCCCCCGCAAGTCTAGTTGGACCATTTGTCAATCCTGTAGCTGATTGGACCATTTAGCACCAATCAGCTGGTAGCTCACACCTGATTGGCCCATCCCACAGGCCAGGAAGTACACTTACATAAAAGGTCTCCGAGGCGCAGCTGCCACACTGGCTTGTGGTGAGGCCACAGGGAGAGACCAGCTCTGCTGCAGCCACTGAGGTGGCGGGTTCCAGTAACACCAGGATGGCCGTGCTGCCCGCTGCCTGGAGGCTGCCCTGGGGCAGCCACGAGGGGTCCTGCGGGGCACTCACTCCCATGGCTGTCCCACTGTGACATCACTGCAGGGCCAGCTGATGTCCCTGGGCCCTGGGGCACAGGGTCACCAAGGGGGACAGTGTCCGGCTCTGACTGTACAAGGACCCACAGGGATACCTGTCCCTCCTGGAGGCACCTCTGTCCCCCGAGAGGTAGCACGGCCTGGGGTGGGACAAGGTGGGGGCTCGTGCCCCGGTGCAGGGCGAGGAGACGCCGCTGTCCCCCCATGGCTGGCCACGCACTGACGGGGAGTCCCAGCACCTCCACTTCCCCTCGAGGGCCAGGAAGTGCACGGTCATACCCCAAGCTGCCCACGGCCTGTCTGGCAGAAGCACTGGCCAGCGCCCCAGCGGTCACATGGTGCGGCCCGGAGGACGGGGCGCCAGCGTGGACAGCCCAGCAGCCCAGCGGGCTCGGTGCCCGCTCCCTGCGCAGCAGCTGGCTCTGCCCCCACGCATCAGCCCAGGCCCCCCAGCTCCCTGGCCGTGGGCAGCGCTTACCAGCGTGGGCTGCCACAGCCTGGGGGGGCGCCAGCCGCGAACGGAGGTGGGGGTCGCCCTGGATGGCCAGAGCCTGGCGCCCCAAGGGGGCCTGACTCCGCCGGCTGCCGCTGCTCCCTCAGGCCCCGCCCCCCGGCCGCGGGTGCCTGCAGCATCTGCAGGAGAAGCGCAGAAGCGCCGGGTCCCGCTGGGGGGGGGGGCGGTGCTCGCGCCCAGCGGGCCCAGCGCCCCAGGGTGCCCCTCACACGCCACGTTCACAGCCCGCACCACCTGCTTCCCTTCCAGGGGGCCATGAGCCGTAAGAGGAGGGCGCTGCTGCTGCTGGCCGCACTGGCCCTGGTGCTCGTGGCCGCCAGGCATGGCCTCAGGTACTGGGGCCGGGGTCTCGGAGGGGCCAGTGCCGCCTGGACTGGACGTGGTGCCCACTGACAGCAGGGCCCTGTTCCCTCCGCTCCGCGACGGGTGGGGCTTCGTGAGCTTCGTGAGCCCACCCAAGCTGCCCCAGGCTTTGTCTTCCGCTGCTGGGACCCCAGGCCCTGGGAGCGTGGTCTGCGGCCGGAGCGCTCTGTGGCTGCAGGCGCCCGAGTTGGGGGCCCAGCTGCCGGGGTCCGTACCCCAGCACCTGTGGCCGGGGCTTCTGAAGGTGCAGGAGGACGCCGCCTGGCCTTCCTCTAGAGGCCCCGGACCCAGGGTCGCCAGTGCGCTGACTGACCAGCCCGAAGGCGGGGGGCAGTGGGGGGACCCAGCCTGCTCCACGGACCCCCACCCCTCCTGTCGACCCCAGCAGAGCCCCGCAGGCCTCGGCCCTCGGGCCTGCTCTCATCTGGACACACAGCCCCACCCCGCCGCGCGTCCCCTCAGGCAGGGGCCTCCCCGGCGGCCCTCAGGCTATCGCATGGTGATCGGCTCTCCCTTTGCTTCCAGGAGCCCAGGAGGAGAACTGCGGCTCTCAGACTGGTTCAACCCCAAGTAAGGACAGATGCGCCCGCCGGCCGGCACCAGCCACGCCCCTCCCCAAGGCCGGGCGGCTCCCGGGCAGCCCAGAAGTCCAGGGTCCTCAAGGCCAGGCGCAAGGGGCTTTGCGGGTTTGACCGCCTTCGTCGTCAGCCCGTCCCTGCCGGCCGCTTGGCGGCGAGGCCATGTGGCCCTGAGCCGGGCGTGGCGTCGGGGACCGGGCAGTCGAGTGTGTTCCACGTCCTGGCAACAGACACAGCGAGTCCCGCTGGCCAGGGCTGAGACATGCCCGGGGGGCCTGGTGCCCAGCGTCCCCGGCGGCCGTCCCTCCCTCCCTCCCGCCACCGACCTGCCCAAACGATGAGCGCCCTTCATCCTGGCCCCGCTGCTGCTGAGACGTCCGATCACTGCGTCCCTGTGGCCCTCGCGTGTTTCATGCCTGCCGCCCGTTTGCGTCCCCGTGAGTTCCTCTTCCCCCAGACGTTTCCCATGAACTTCCAGCGCCTGATTCCTAGCAGTCAGTCAGCTGCCACGTCCCAGTCCCACAGCCGGGGCCACGCCCTGCCCCCGCGCCCCCAGCCTCCTGCGGGCACTCCGGAAAGAGCCTCGCTTTGCACCCCGGCCGGGACCTGAGGGCATGTCCTCTGCAGATCCTGCGGCCACCGGGGGCGAGGCTTCGAGGGAAGCGGGCCCGTCAGCCCCCAACGCCCTGGGGCAGAAGCAGTGGGCCCTGGGCACGGCCAGGGGCCCTGTCCGGTGGGCGTGGCCAAGGACACCGGGCCTGGCCCCTCCTGGGGAGCGTGTGAGGGTGGCTGCGGGCCCAGATGCTCCGGTCAGAGCAAAGAACCCGGCTTCCCTGGAGCTGGCTCTGCTGGGCGGCCTCCAGCCCTCCCCACCCCGGGGACCCCACAGTGCCGCGCTGAGCAGCTCCCCATCCCAGGCGCGCCCCCCTGTTACTGAAGGCGCCGTTGGGCCCTGCCGTGGGGCTCATCTTCCATTTCTCTTGGGCCCATCCGGGCTGGACGGCTGGAGGAGGGAGGGGCTTCCCCCGGACTTAACAGGCCACAGGGAGGGCTCGGGCAGAGGCCCGCGAGGCCTGGTGTTGTCCTGGGCCTGGGGCCGCCCCTTGCGGCTGCCGGTGGGGCCCAGGGCAAGCGGAAACCCACCAGCACTACCCATGGCCCCGAGGGCAGGATGGCGAGGGCTCGCTCCTGCGGGCAGGCCTGCCCGGCCCCCACCCCGCCGGCCCAGCACAGGGCTCCCACCAGTCCCACCTGCTCAGCAGGAGCCGCCCCGACGTGGTGACGATGACGGACTGGCGGGCACCCGTCATCTGGGAGGGCACCTTCGACAGGGCCGTGCTGCGGCGGCACTACGGCGCCCGGAACCTCACCGTCGGCCTGGCCGTCTTCGCCGCCGGCAGGTAAGGCTGCCCCCGCTGCGGAGCGCCCCCGCCTCTTGGGCCTCTGGCCTCCAGGCTTGTTCGCTTTGTTGCGGTGATGCTGGGGGCAGTGTCGGGATGAGGCCTCACCCTTTGCCCCCGCCGGCCCCGCCCGCCCTGCCCCCACTGGCTCCGCCCCACCCGCTGGCCCCGCCCACCCCACAAAGGCCGAGGGCAGGCGTCCCTCTGTCCCTGCTGACTCCCCTCTTCGGTGCCGCCCCTACGGCCCCATCCTGGTGGTGGCACGTGGCAAGATTTCACCTTTTTAACCGCTGAGCAGTTTTCCTTGGAGTCACTGGACCACAGTGTCCTGGCCCACTCCTGTCGGTGGGCACTCAGGCTGGTCCGTCGCCTGGCTGCAGAGGACACAGGTGCGGGGACGGCCACCCTTCTCTCTGGGTGGACGCCCGGGCAAGGGGCCCTGGCCCTAGGTAGAGCCACCACGCAGACGCCGCCCACCATGCGCTGGGGGCGCGTGGCCGAGCACCGCAGGCTCCCCGCCCCTCGGGGCTCTCGGGCGTGTTCCTAGCCTCGGGCCCCAGAGCTGGCCGCTGCGTCCCCCGCTCGGCTTGGCCCTGGCCTCGGGTCTTCAGCACCACCCGCCCTCCCAGCCCTCCCAGCAGTCCTGCCAAGCCCGGGCTCTCCCGGCGGCCGCCGCGACTCCCTCGCTAGCCGGTGTGGCCGGAGCGGAGCCTGTGGCCTGTGGCCGGCGGGGCGGGGCTCTGGGAAGGCCTGTCCTCGGCCACCTGGCAGCACCCGTGGGCGCTTCACAGGATGCTGAAGTACCTGAAGCCCTTCCTGATGTCGGCCAACAAGCACTTCATGGTGGGCTCCCAGGTGGTCTTCTACGTCCTGGCGGACGATCCGCCCTTGGAGCTGCCCCTGCCGGGCCCGGACCCGGCGGCGCGCCGCAGGCTGCAGGTGCTGGCCATCCGCGGGGACAGCTGGGGGCGGGGCGCGGAGAGCGCGCGCCTGCAGAGCCTGGGGCGCACACCCGCAGCCGCACCGGGCGGGGTGGACTTCCTCTTCAGCATGCTGGCCAGCCAGAGCTTCCGGAACGACGTGGGGGAGGAGGCTCTGGGCGCCTCGGCCGCCTGCATCCCCGCGGGCCAGGGCGACTTCTACTACGACGGCTCGCTGCTGGGGGGCCTGGCGCACGACGCCGCGCGGGGGCTCAGCAGCACCTACGAGCGCCACCTCGACAGGTGCTTCCTCCTGCACAAGCCCAGCAAGCTGCTGTCGCCCGCGTGCAACTGGGACGCCTCGCTCATCCCGCCCGCGCAGGTGCGCTACGTGAAGGTGGCCCAGCACTCCCGGCACCACTGACGCTCCCCAGCCCCCTGCAGGCCGCCTCCGGCCCCGCCAGGCCGCTGGGTCCCGCCCCCGCCCCCGCCCCCGCAGGCCTCCACAGGGTAGCTCGGGCAGCGGCTGGGGGTCCGGCGTGCACCCCACCGGGCCTGGTCAGGCAGGCAGTGGCCAGGAGGCGAGAGGTTTTCTAATTAAAGACCCTGCCCAGAAGCGCGTTTGCACGGGGGAGGGGATGGGGTGTGGGGGGCAGCGGCCGCCAGGCCTCGCGGTCCAGGGAAGGGGAAGGAGCGCGAGTCCCTTTATCGCAGCCTGGGCCGCGTGCTGCTGCTGCGTGGCGGCTGGGCCAGTCGCCCCGGGAGGGGACAGGCGCGGGGAATGCAGACCCCGAAACCGAGAAGGTGTTGTCCGGATCACCTCTTGAGAGGCAGACATGCTGGGGTGCTGCAGCCGGCTGTGTCCCCCAGGCCGAGCGCCGAGCCTGCCCCAGGGCCTCAGCGCACGGGGTGGAGACGGGTCCCTGCGGAAGTGGTCCTGGCCTCGGCCTGGGTCCTGGGGAGGGGGTGACGGGCGTCCGCCGGGGCGGCCCCAGGAGCGCCTGCGCGAGCCCGCCTCAGCCTGAGGCCCCGCGGGGCGGGTGAGCGCTGGGGGCTGAGCCGCTGGGGGAGGAGGGAGGAGGACGGCGCTGCCGCTTCAGGGAGCTGACGCTGCGGAAGGGGCGCTGGCCCAGGGAGGCCACGCCACTGCTGGGGGTTGAGGCCCAGCCCCGGCTCCCCGCGGCGCGTGGGTGTCTCCCGCACACACCTGCTTCCACGCTGCCTCCAAATCTAGACGTTTCCAGTCAGAAAACATGTTCGCGTAGACGGCACCGCGTCAGCGCAGGGACGCCGCGGAGATCCAGCCGTCCTGCCCGCGGTGGACGGTGGTGCCAGGCGGGCAGGGGAGGCCAGGGCCCGCGTGCGGCCAGGGCCCGGCCCATCGCGAGTCGCGCAGAGCCTGGAGCGCGGTCAGCTTCTCCGTGCGCGCAGTGTCCAGGCCGGAGGGCAGCCTCCCCAGGCCAGGCGGACACCCGGCTCTCCGGCCACACAGCTACAGAGCGGGAATTTTCTAAAAAGTTAAATTTGCTGATCTGTTGAGCAAGGCCAGCGCCCCGGGTCTGGGCGCTCGTGCGGCCGTCTGCGCTGCCCCTGTCCACCCGGATGAGGCCCCTGCGGCACTGCACCTCCTCCCCCATCCCCTCATGCTCCAGCTGCAGGGGCGGAGTGCGAGCGGGGTGCTCCGGGACCCCAGGGGCGACTCTTTCATGCCCACTCACCAGGACTCTGCTGTGATGTAAGAGCAGAGGCAGAGACCCGGCCTTGCTTGCATGTCTGACCCTCGCTCAGGCCAGACGCTGTCTGCTGACCGGCCACGGGCACCCACGCACTGCCCGGTCCCCCCGCTGTGTCTTCAGCTTGGGGTCCCCAGGGGCGGGCGCCTGTCCCAGCAGCTCAGAGTGCCCGGGGCGCCGCCCACACCACGGGCCACCCTGCCCAGGCGGACGCCCGGCCTGGTGCCCTCCGCCCACTCAGCCAGTCCGCCGTGTGGAAGGGCGAGGGCCTTGTCCCCCGCTCTCCAGGCCTGGGAATCTGTGTCCCTTCACCAGCATTTGACACCTGACGGTGGGCTGGGGGCGCCCCCAGCACAGTGACGGGGTGACTGGGAGGGTGGGCGGGGGACAGCGAGTGCTGATGCAGGGAAGATGGGGTGCCACATGCCCGCTTGGTGACCGGCCCCACACCCCGAGGGAGGCCCGGCTGTCCAGGGCCTGGGGCCCGCTCCGGCCTGCAGCGCTTTTCATCTGGGGCCACCCGCGGATGTGCCCCCGGGGAGCAGGCCCCTGGGTCACTCTGCAAGAGGGGAGGTGGCTGGACGAGAGGTCAGACAGGCAGTGCGAGGGCCAGCTCTGCAGGCGGCCCAGCGGGCCCCCTGTCACCCGGTCTGGAGAGGACGCCCTGGTGGGCTCTAAGGCCAGTGTCCCCTCCAGGAGAATGGGGGGGCGGAGGGGCCAGGACTGTTGGGGGCCAGCGAGAGCCCCGAAGGGTACCTAGGCGCCTGGGGGCTCCAGCGGCGCCGAGTGGAGCTTTCAGCTGGGGGGCCTCAGAGCCCGGCCCTGACGCCCAGCACCGCCTTTGTGGTGGACGGAGGGGGGTTTGGGGAACCTGCAGCTGCGCCGGGGTCCACGAGGTTAAATGTGCCAGAGGCCGCGCCCCGGGGCCGGCCCCGCAGCCCCCGCCCGCCCCTCCGCCGCCGGCGTCCATCTGGCCCGTCCTGGGGCCAGCAGAGCCCACGCGGTGCCCACCCAACACCAGGCCTCAGATGGGCGCTGGGACCAGCCCCCCACCTCCACCGCACAGGCCAGGAAACACAGCAGAAGGTTTCTCGGGGGTCACTTTATTGCTGGAGGGGGCGGCTCAGAGCA